>CABEEJ010003992.1:10595-47554 GCA_901482245.1 Timema douglasi
AAAAAAAAAAAAGCAGTGTTCAAAGGCGTTAAACACAAATTATAACTGGCAGCCATTGCCGGAAAGCTTGGGTTTCGAATAATTACTGGGTGAACTTGGGGGTAGTATTTCAAGTGTGATTATTCACAGTGGTTTTCCCACTCCACCCTCCACGCTAATACAGATGTACTTCTTCTAAAATAGCCTACTTTTTAATACTCTTAGATTATTCCTTGAATAATCCGTATATTAAACATTCAGCGTAAAAATATATATCGAGAAATCCACTAAGTGATGCTTCCTTTTTTCCCTTTCTCTTTGAGAATGAGGTGAAAGAAGCATTTTGCAGAGGTCGAAAGAAAAGTGGCTGAGCATAGTTGTCTGCTCTTGTTGGGAGGGGGGAAAGGGCAGATAAGGGTTGAGAAATGGTAGCTGTTCGAACTGTTAAAGGGTGAGGTGTTGGGATCCTAAGCTCACATTCCCTCTTTTTCCTCATATATACATCCCGATTCTTCCCTAAAGAACACCACTAAAACTCTTCTAACTCTACCGCAAGTTAGATACAATTATTAATATTATTATTTTTATTTTCATGTGCTACAAATTTAAATACCATACCAATACATTTAAAAAAATCATTTTAGGTTATATTATAATAGCAGTTGACCTTAAATAATAACCTAAATTAATGTTTATATATATGATATAGATTATATTCATAATTACTATTTATTTATTTTTTATTTAGCACCGCGTCTTACTACCCATTCGGGTTATACGCTTAAGTACTAATCAAGGTAAGGGGCCTAGGGATTGGGAAGGTTGAATTTAGATGAAGTGAACCCGCATTTGCGTGGAGGAAGTGTGGAAAACCATAGAGGAAAAGCCAACCTAAGCTCGCCCGACCGAGATTCTAACTTCAATCCCCGCAGTCTGTCTCATCATGAAACTAGCGCGTTAGCCAACTACGCCACCGAGGCGGGTTATGATTACTATTATTATCACATATATATTTTATATGTACAAAGCTTAATTTAATATGTATATACACAATTATAAATATTTATGTATATAATTAGGTTATAAATAAAATATAAAAATATATGTATAAACCTGTATAAATAAATACATAGCTAAATATATAAATATAACAAAATGGTTTATAAAGTTTGTAAAAACCACTTAAGTGTGTCAAATTTATAACCGAGCCGTCTCATTAAAAAAAAACTTAAGTACTCTCTATTGGATGTACAGATATTTCTTAAATGTTTTTACTTTCTCTCTCCAACTAAATGAAGGTAAATATTACTTCTAAAACTATACCGTGCTCATTTATAATCCCACTAATGTAATTAATTTAAAGTAACAATACAAACATGTGTAGACGGGCAATCAAAAGTCGAACACTTCAATTCCTAAGTGCAGATGCCCTCAAACCAGTAAACCCCAAGTTTTACAAACTACCCGCATTAGACTGTATAAAGTTTTAACCACGTCTCTTTTCCTCCCCCTTGCCTCCTTTACCCTTAATTCAACCCTTCCTCGAAACTTACTCTCCAACCACAAAGTATATCCACACCCTAAACTATTAATTTTATTGACCACTGGTCACTTTATAGGGGGGGATTTATCCTGACCACAATAGCAAACCCTCACTCATCTCCCTACACACACACGTTCATTATCTCCCCCACATCCCATCATGAGATAGGGGTTGATCGTAAAGGGGTTAGGAAAAGGGGTCCATACCAACGTCGGTCACTACGCGTAAATTAATATTGCACAAGGCAAGGCAACTATGAGGTGATTAAAACTGAAGGAAGGTGAGTTCTATTAATATCCCTCCTTAGAAATTATGCTTGGCAGGCGTCACTAATATTAGTATTAACGTGTTTACCTTATGATACTTAGTCGGGGTGTGTGTGCGAAACAAATTGAATGGACGGTAACTTGTGATCAAGGTCCATTTAGAAAATGATATCGCAAAGATGCACATGGTCTTTCACATTATTTACTGATCGAAAATACACCTTAGGTTGGTCAGTGTCCCACGTATGGATGCTGGAAAAGTTTAGATAGGATAAACATTTTTTAGCGACATGTTTCACTACCAGTTCGGGCTATATGTACTATGTACTAATTACGCTAATGTTTCAGGGACTAGAAAGGTTGAATTTAGAGCGAGTTTACCCGAATTTGCGTGGAGAGAAAGTGATAAACCGTTTATGGAAAGGCACTCTTAGCACACCCGACCGGTAATTGAACCCTAATCTCCCGTCACCAGCAGGACAGTTTATTGCGAGACCATGCGGTGACCGAAGTAGTTCTTAAGTTTACATTACCCGCGAGGCAAACCTCTGTCAGTCGACATATTTAATACTTCCTATGACTACACTCTTCACAAAGTATCCGCTATGTTGAGCTGTTATTATTATTATTTAGCACCGCGTCTTACTACCCGTTCGGGTTATACGCTTTAAGTACTAACTACGCTAATGGATTAGGAATTGGGAAGGTTGAATTAAAGGAAGTGAACCCGCGTTTGCGTGGGGGGAGAGTGGAAAACCATTTAGGAAAAACCACCCCCAGTTCACCCGACCGAGATTCAAACCTCGATCACCCCGTCCTCAGCAGTCGAGCAGCTCAACACGACTAGCGCGTTGGCCAACTACGCCACCGAGGCGGGTATGTTGAGCTGTTAAAGCTGATAGATACCATTGGTATTTAACCTATATATGAATACTAATAACTAAAAATTACTCTATTATTACCCGAGTTGGTGTTGGAAATTACTTATCTCAGTTCAATTTCCTATTGATTAATGCTACACCAGACTCTATAATTTTATTATTAATATTTATCAATGAGTGAGTTACGAAAATTTGAAATAATTATTTGAACAACTTGATTTTTGATTAGTTCTAACAATATTCTTTAAATTGAAAAATGACACTTGTATACAGGAGTGGAGTGTGGTATCTTTGGATTAGCACGCCAATGCTCTACCACTGAGCTATCCAGTAATGGTTCAGTTTTCAGGGTAATTCTTCACTCATATTTTAAGGCAGAAATTATTATGCTTTGTTGTAGCTATAACCATAATTATCAAATATAATAACTTTGCTACTTATTCCAGTACAATTAACATTTTTTTTTTAAATGTTTTCAAATTTGTTAAAAATATTTCAACAATTTGATTTATAATTAATAATTGATATTAAGAGTGTTCATTGGGATTAATACCATGATGAGTTTGTTTTTATGAGGACTTTGAAAAGGTTCTTACAAGCTATAATACACAATATGAGAAAGTGTGTGCAATTGTGTCGTAACCATTTAGTTTTGTTTCCTTTCATTGCTAGCATTGAATGTACACATTATATATACACTTTGAGTTCTAGTGATTTGGTGCGGATCAAAGATGGTGCTCCATTTTGTTTGGGTATTTATTCTATCATTTAAACTCATTAGTTTTATTTTAAACATCACAAAACAATATACAACTAAACAACATATTTTAAATACAAGCTTAGATGCACGGAAAAAGATTTAAAATTGTGAATAATGAATCTAAATAAAATATTGTAAAATTGAGATTAAAGTTTTATAATAGAAATTTAAAATAAAAACAAGAATCGTGATGTATCTAGTTTATTATCGTGTGTTGAGTGTTTAAAAACACATACATTTAAAATACATTTTAAAACATATATTTTAGCATCACGGTTATTAACTGTTAAGGTCAAACGCAGATGTATTAATTAAGCTAATTAGGGTTAAGGAAGGTTGAATTATAGAGGAAGTGTACCTTATATTTTGGAGGGATAGTGGAAAACCATTAAAAAACTTTATTACGCCGGACTGGGATTCTAACCCCGATCTATTTATCATTGAAAGTCTAGTCTATTGCTAGAATGATACCTTTGACCATGCGACCACCGAAGCAGGTTTTAAAACAATATTGTTTTTCTCGTGCCACATTTTTTTAGTTGTATTAGTTTGTTTTTTACATAAACTTGTTTTTTTTCACGTATTATTATCCGTTTAGTATATCCACATATTACTTATTTAAGTAGGGTAAAAATTAGAAAGGTAGAGTTTATAAGGAATTTACATGCATTTTCGTGAAAGTAGAGGTGATAAATATTCGTAAAAAAACCAACCTCAGTATAATCGGCTGGGATTAAATCTCCGACCTACCTGCCACCAGCAAACCAAACTAGATTAGCGTGACATTTAGATTATGTGACCACCGATGCGGGTAAAGTGGAGAAATTTTTCGTGACATTCATACAAATTACCAGCCTCTTGATCTAGGGGTCAGCGCCCCTGACTAATGGGATACTGATCTAGAAGTCCTGGGTTCAATTTCCGACAATACCATAGGTGTTTTTTTTTCTTATGAAAGGTGAACTGTTTCTATGGTCACCATGATCTGATTAATTAAGCTAAAGCTAGATTTGAGACCTCCACTGGCTATACACCTTCATAATAACTGTCACGACATTTCAATGCGGGTATGACTTGTAGACAACCTCCATAGGTGTAACCTGGGCAACGTTATGTTCCCACAGAGTGACTAAAAGTCTACATACACGGCAACCCAACTAAAAACCGCATCTCTCACGGTCAAAATATTACAAACGTAAAAAATAAGTTTAAAAAAAAATCATACAAAAGTATTTGTTGGAATTTGAATGGTTGAATATAAAACACAATACGAAAGTGATGATAAAATTGCAATTATATTCAGTTTGAAGCTACTTGATATATTTATGAGGGGAAATGAATACTATTTTTTTAGCTCCACATCCTACCACCCGTCCGGGTTTTACGCCCATGTAATAATTACACTAATGGGTTCGGGATTATGAAGGTTTAGTTGAGAGGAAGTGCTCCCACATTTGCGTTGATGGAAAACCATTTGGGAAAAAACAACCTTCAGTGGTCTAGTCTATCTCGATAGTAGCGCGTTAGAACACGTGGTCACCGAAGTGGGTGAAATGAATACTAGCTTTTATGTAAGGTTTTTAATAATGCTTCAGTACGGCTAATAAATAATTATTTCTAGCACCGCGTCTTACTATTCGTCCGGGTTGTATAAATATATTAGCCTAATGTGTTAGAGACGATAAGGTTGAATCAAGAGGAAGTGAACTTGCAATCGCGTGGAAATAATGTGAAACCATTTTGGAAAAAACCACCCTCAGTACACCCAACCGGGATTCTACCCCATCTCCCCGTTATCGGTAGAACAGTCTATTACGAGAGTGACGCCTTAGCCCATTCAACCATCAAAGCGAATCTGAAAGGTTCTATAGTTAATCGAGACAGAGCGTACTTGGGCGTTTTATACACAAACCATGCTCTTTTTTTCATGGCGAAATCAACGGCAAAAAAAAAAAGTAACGTGTGAAAGAAACACATAAAGATCAGTTTCGAGTCTCAGCACAACACATCTATGGGTGAGGAGTTAGGAAGAGGTTGGTCGAAGGAGAGAGGGGGGGGGAGTCATAAAGAGGGATCTCTCGAACTGTGGCATCAACCCGAACCGACGACGCCCAACCCCCTGGCTGTAAAAAAAAAAGTGAATCGTGGGGTGTGGGATTCTTCCATAAATAGGAGGCGTCGATAATGTGCGCTAGGGAAATTCTATCACCTTCTTTTGTGCGGAGTGGAAGTTTCATCTTCTAAGTTGGTGTTTCTCAACCGACTGTCGGTGGGCCAGAACCTGCCCGAGGTCTCGTAACTGCAAGTCTGAGATAATTGACGTTATACTAGTATGATTTTTTTTATTCTTCTGAGTATATTTGTTTTTAAAATAACAAATAAATTTTAAAGTTTACTATGGCTTATTTGTGGGTCAAAGAGGTTTATATTCGTTGTTGAGTTTAATCCACACTAGAACCTTATTACCCGTCTGTAACGTTTCTTTCATTGTTAATGTGTTCATGTGTAAAATAAAACAAAACAACTAATTAATTCTTGATCAGATTAAAAATTATTAAAACTAGTTTAAAGAGGTCACAATTACGAAAGAAAAAAAACACTTTAAAGTTAGAATTTTTCTATTAACAATTTTTTTTAAAAATAAAGTCTAGAATATTATTTATTTCACTCATCCGGCCCTTTGAATCATTTGAGTTTTAGACCCCTGAGATAAGGCGTCACTATCACAATAGACTGGATTGTAAATTTTACATTCTCGTTCCAAGCAAATGTGGACGAATTTACTCTAAATTCAACCTTCCTCATCACCTGCTTCGGTGGCAGCACCGTCTAACGCGCAACTATCGCATTGGACTACACTGCCGATGATGGTGAGATCAAGATTCGAATCTCGGTCGAGTGTACTTAAGGGCTTTTTTCCAAAATAGTTTTACACTTTCACTCCGCGCAAATGCTGCTACACTTTATATACATATAACCTCCCTAGTCCCTAAAAACCACTAGCGTAATTAGTACATATACGTATAGCCCAAAGGGGCAGAAGGACGCGGTGCTAAAGAAAACCCTCATTCATAAACTTATTAGTGTAAATAGTCTATATGCGTACAACCCAAACGAGAGATAAAAACGCTGAGACAAAAAAAAGTTTTCAGAATTACCTCAGTGTGTAATTTTATTATAGTAGACTATTAATAACTTCTCACTATCTGTTAGAGTCATACTGCATACATAAACATACTTTAACTATGCTAATGTTTGGAGGAGATGAACCTGTATTTAGCTGCAGAGGGGAGAATGCAAAATCATTTAGGAAATAAACTCTCAAACAACTCAGCTGAAACTCGAACCCCCACCACCAGTATCAAATTGTAGCAAATAAGCTTGCAACTGTGGCCAAGTGAAGCTATATAATAAAATAATGTGTTCATTAAGTTTCTCGATTGATCGATAAAGAAACCATGAGTTAGGAAACCCTCTCTCTCTTCATTAACCCATGTAATAGGAAATACCACCAGCAACGTCTAAAAGCACTCACTTTGTGTGTTCATTATGGAACAGGGTGGCGTTACAACGTATCATTACAAGGCCATTAGCACGCCTGAGCTAGCAGCGCTTTTAATTGATCAGCCCTTTATGCGGAATGATTTATCTTGACCTCTGCAGCTACCTCAATTAACAAACTGATCACATCAAGTCTAGTTAATAGCTTTGTTCACGAAAGTGCAAGTAACATGGAACGATGCGTAGACACTGGAAGATTCGTGACGAGCGCTAGCTTGTTCGACTCTAGTCGGTGACGTAGCATTTGTTGTTGGGTGTGTGTATGTGATCTGTTCTTACCTCCCGGTAAAAACTTGCCGTAGTCTTCAACTAATGAACATTCCCATGTGAGGTTGTAGCCTGAGCAGAGCGAGTGGTTGGTCCAACAGGTAGTGAGTTGAGAGGTTATACCGTAGGTACAGTTTTAACAAAGTATGTCTACCCTTGGAACAGTCCAGGTCTTGCCACTGTCTCACTGCCTCTCATATGAATCTCCAAACAAAATGTGTTTTTCCATCTCAATATGAAGACCAGTGCATTTTATTTATATTAATTCTTATTATTATGTTCCCTTAATTCTTGGTTAAAGGGTGTTTTTTATGTTCCAAAAAACGCCCAAGTCATATGTGTTCAATATATGGTAGAGTTTATCACCCATTTATATTAGTACACCTTTTTTCCCCTGAGGCTAATACATGTAAAAAGTAGTTTGTATCACGCTTGCTCAATTTTTTGTTGTTGTTTTAGTTCTAAAAATGAGAAGGAAGTATTTTCATGGTATTCTAGAAGATTAAGTGCCTACACCCTCCCTGTCTGGCTTTGCGCAGTACACGCCTACTTGAGGCGTGTGGGAGAACATTTGACGATCATTGATAGAAAGTAAAACAGATTAGAATTTTCTTTAAGAAATAAACAACTATCATAGAATCCTCGTTTTTAAAATCTTTAAACGGTAAATCAGTAGTATACTAATTTGTTTGGTAAGCTAAATATGTCTTCAAATTTGATAGTAAATTACACTAATCATGGACTATATTTAAAAATCATTAGTATAGCTAAAAATGCGTACAGACGTTAATAGAGAAATACAAAATATTCTGACGAACAATATTGACATACTATGACCATATTTTATGAATATCGGCCCTAAATTGCTTTTATTCTACGATACAGGTTCTGGAACGACATGCTAATCGTTTGACATATCTAATAAAGTTATCAAGTTTTTTACACCAACTAAATGACGTAATTATTTATTTACCACCAATCTGCTCCCATCTACTTAATATTCTATGTTAATTGAGCAGTAAACAAACAAAACTATATATTTAAGTAAATAGTGGCCATTGTTGCAAAGTACATACGCTGTCTTTAACTTACAGACTCTCATCTTAACATTACCAAATTACGGTCCCATACGATCATCCGCACTAAAACCTTGCACCAAATCTTTCCGCTACAATATATTATTTAGATATTTTATAATGATACTTAGCTTTTAGAAAACATTATAATATTAAGGCTTTGATTACATTTCAAATTAATTTTACACACTAGATATTAATAAAAAAAATCAACATATACAATAATTGTATCTCTATCTGGAGGGAAGGAGTAACCTTTCAGTAGCCCGCCTAACCCACTTTTCTGGTCAAAATGAGATTGCTTTTTTTTAATAACAATTATCCCGAGTGGTTAGCAAGAAGCGAGTTAAAAAATGAATAAAAGAGTATAGAATAGTTTTTTTTATTGAATACTTTGTTGTCTCCACCAATGAATTGTCTCATTTTCTCGACGTTTCTTTTCATCACCCTTCCGAAGAACTTTTCCGTTGCCTCCGAAGACCAATTTGTGCGATCATTTGCTATTCGTGTGAAACGCTATACCTGTTGAACGCAAATTACCTACTTTAAATTACAGGTACTTGGTTGGAAAGAAAAAAATGATAGCCGAGATTGCCCTTTTATTTATTGAGATGGACAGTTTGAAAAAGAAAAAAAAATATAATCAATTTTTTATAATTTAAACAAACGTGCCCTTATACGAAGAAGATTGGGAATAATATTGTACAAAATTAAAGTTATTTCAACTTAAATTTAATAAGAATCAAATAGCCAAATATATTATGTATGCATTTAGTGAGGGATCACTCCACCCAGATATCATATTCTGAAAATTGAAAAATGACACCTGAACACGGGAATTCCGTGAAAGGTCCTGGGTTCGATTCCCGTGTCCAAGTTTTATTTTTAAATTTTCAGAATATTAAATTTAATAGCAAAACTCAAAATTTCTTTGAGATGTTTCGAAATGTTATGTTAAACAAATAATTTTGAAAAACTAGAATACACTTAGCTCTTTAATAAATACTAAATAAAAGTAAAAACTATATCATTAAATGTTATTTGATTTCGATACCGATAGAGTTGACTGAGCACTATGTTTTTTTAGTTTAACTTCTTCAGGTTAATTACAGCTCATCTACTCTTATTATGCTCCATTATGTTAATTATGTGTACTCCAATTTTTCAATACAATATCAAATGTGTTTGAATAACTAACGCAACATTTCTATTCAGATTATTATAACTAATTATTTTTAAGACAGCTTTGTTAGCACGGTTTCCCCTTAAATCAAGCATAATGTGGCCTCTGCCTGTAATACTTGAAAAAACTGTAAAACAACCATATAAGATGATAGATGTGCAACTTTGTTGCAGTCAATCAGAATAGAACTCACCTTTCCGAATGAAAGAGATAACAACCTACCTTCGGCGCGATATTTTTGGGTAACTAGCTCAACCTAAAGATACATTTTCATTTCTCTCTTAAAAAAAAAAAATAATCACGTCGATTTATTGGGCATATAAATTCGTTGTCGTCCATAGAAAAATTATATTTAAGGCAGGGCAACAAAAACAATATTTCGTGGCGAGACTAGAATTTTTATTTATATAATTTAACTGTTAAAAATATTCGATCCAAATAATTTTTCAGAAGTGACACTACTAGGATGGAAAACATCCGTATTCTTTTTTTAACAACCTCAAAGTATCCACTTACTCGGATTGGTGTTCACAGAGTATAGGATGTCAGCTTTACAATATACTGAACTGTGGGTGGTTTGAATTCTGGTCGGGTGTACTGAAGGCGGTGCTTCCTAAATAGTTTCTCACTCTCCCTCAACGCAAATTTGGGAATATTTCTTCTAAATTATACCTTCCCGATCCTAACACCACTAGTTTAAATACACGGACGAATTGTACGGTTAGTAGGATGCGTGGTACACAAAGATGACTCCAACAAAAATAAAAATCAGGGACTTTCAGTCACGTAGAAGGATTACAAGTTATTCTACATCAATATGTTTTGTGTACCCACACTGGTGGACACACAGTATAGATTTAAAACTCATTTAATATTGTTTGCGGGTGATGGAGATGTCGAAGTTGATATCCAGGCCGATTTTTTTAGGGTGTTTTTCCCTTAGTGTTTTCTCAATCGATTATATTTCTCTGAAAGTTACCATTCTTAGCGTAAGTTTTATATATAATAAGTAATAAGAAAAGTAGCTTTAAAAGGAAATATAACCGCCAGTGGTGGCTCGTAGCTAAAATAAGTGGGGGGTGCTACTCCAGAAAATTTTTAGCCTTTGTTTTAAAATTGTGTAAAAATTAAAAAAAAATTATAAAAATAAAATTTATTCAGCAACTTGATCAAATCTTGGCAAAAAAAAAACAAATATTTTTTTACTTACTTTAACTTAAATTGTTACAGTTCAAGCTTGATCTATTAATTTAAAGATGAAATCTATTCTTCTTGTTTTAGTTTGCTAAATGTTCAATAATTTTCTGCTTGATCTCTGAATGATAATTGAGAAAAAAAATTCCCCATTGAAAGTACTGCAAGCGCATTTAGTTTTTCTGTTAAATAAAATAACCGAAAAAAATGAATCAAATAGAATAGCTGGAAGCAGAATAATAATCTAATTCTACACTCTTCTACACTTTATCACACTTAAGAATATGGTAGACGGTTTTTAAGCACAACACACGCTAAGTAAAAAAAAAACTTCTTTCCATCATCACGCCAGTGCCGGCACTGCGAGAGCAATAGTGCTCTCTCTACCTGGCAGTCCGCCTTCCTCCCCACCCCCATCCTATGTGCGCATGCGCACAACAGTAAAACACCACGTCGCTGGCACTGTGAAGCGCACAGTTCCATACAGATATTTTTGTATCTTTCTCATAAATTGGGGGATGGCTACTGAAGTACTAACATTAAGCTTAAAGAATATGTATTGTACTACAAAAATAAAGAGAGAATTAAAGAAAAAAGTTTCATTATATTAAACGTTATCGATAATATCAAGTGGAAATGGAGGGTGCTGCAGTTCCACAGTGCTTATACACGAGCCGCCACTGATAACCGCATAGGCTTATAACCCGAACGGGGAGTACACTTTTCATTCACGCGGTAGATGACGTTGAGGCTTTGCGGTCGCCTTAATGTTTGTAGTTGTGATATTGATGTTGGGTTATGAGGGGAAAGGGGGAGGAGGTTCGCGTTGATCAGATAGAGTTCGTTAGAAGGGGTTGTCAAAAGCACATGGCTCGGAAAAGTGACAGGATTCACAGAGAGAGAGAGAGAGAGAGATACAAGGGATGGGTGGGCTTGTCTAACTATGCTAGGTGAGGTTGAGGAGGGAGGGAAGAGAAGGGAAGGCTCTCCTTGAAGGCTAAGAGACCCTGAGGTAAACATGACGTAAATGCGTGCAAATATACCGACCTTAGCGTTGTTGACTCAGACGTTCGGGTTTGACGCTCCCCTAGTTTCAACAACTCTCCCCTCCTTCCCCCTTCCCTATCTATGTAGCTACCCTATAGCTGGCTAAAACATATCTAGATAGCTACCTATCTACCCATCCATCGTACAAGCTATGGGTGACCTGGCGGTCTAGGGGTAAGGTGTCAGACTTCTGTGTTGAGGGTTCGGGTTTCAATCCTCGGTCCCGGCACAGATTTATCTGAGTGCCAAACCCTTTCTACACCTCCGACAAGACGTGTTTTAATCACAACTTGTGAATGTGTGGAATGCCAGGCCTCCACCGTGGTTCGGATTCCACGTTAAACTGTAGGTCTTTCATTTCATCTCACAATCACCCTACCATTACACTTTAGCGTGTGTATAACTCGAACGGGTAGTAAGAAGCGGTGCTAATAATAATAAAAGGTATGTACTCTCTGTTTACCCTGAAAATTAACCAATTTAACCTTCAATGACTCTGTTACGGCGTAGCTTATATGATAAAGCCACAGTTGTTGCGTTTGGACATTTATAGGCCCTAATATATTTATGATTTCCACAAAAGCTTTTTTTTAAAACCCAGTACCGCATCTTACTAGCCTTTTATGTACTAGTCCCTAAATGTGCTAGGGATGAAGATGATTGAATCCTAATCTCCCCATCATCTGCAGTCCAGTCTACTGTGAGAGTGACGCAGTGTATCCGGTCGACAATAAAGTCATATCCTTCAGAGTAAGAATGCGCTAAACTATCCTTGCGGGTGACACTGGATGTAGGTAGGTTTCCTCCTGTTCCCCTAGTAGCTTCCCTTTCTTCTTTTGTTCCTTGGAACCCTGATGGGACTACGGGGGTAGTATATATACATTCAACGCTACGGATAAAACTAAAAATGGTTGTAAAGGGGGTGGGTGGTGAGTTGGCTGCTGTTGGATCTGTCCCCTTCCTTATTAACAATCAGTACGGGTCCTCATGTCGAGGAACTGGCAGCATGCTTATTGTCCCGCGCCGCGTTACTATCACTAGAGGGTACTATGCTCAATATATCTACCCCCATAGATAGCAGGCTTACCTTGACGGGTTATACTATGGCGCAGCCTGTAAGATAGATAGAGACTGTAATTGTTCAAGGTAACAGTGTTACCTTTTAGGGTAAACGGAGTGTACAGTAGAAACACCCTCCATCGGGAGAACCATTTGGAGCACATATTTAAATAAGATTAAAATAAACTAACATCGACATAAGTCATAGTACAGCTGGCGAGAGCTATGTATATCTTCAAAAAGGGAAAGATGAAGAAAATAGTATAGCTGCCAAGATATTGAACTGCCTTTCAAGAGTTACGGCTTCAAAAAATGGTATAGAAATTAATCTTACTGATGCCAAGATTTTTTTTTTCTTTTTAAGTACTACGGCTTCATAAAATTGTTTAGAAGTGATTCATCTTATAAATGTCTTTATTTGGCACAGTTTTAAAATGCGAAAGCTTCGAATAATTGTGGGTAGCTTGATCTTATTGTTGTCACTTTTGGAACTGACTTCCAAAAGTGATAGTTTTATAAAGTAGTAGGAATTGTCATTTTACACCTGGTGTGAATTTGCATTATCTTTCAAAAATGACAGCTTCAGAAAATATTTGGAAAAGTTAATCTTGAAATTAGCAATATTTAATACTGCCTTTCAAGAGTGACAGCTTCAGTAAATATTTTGGGTACGTAAACATGCAAGTAGACCTAAACCTCAATTTTCTTACGAATGAACATATATGACATACTAGAAAAGTTACCATTTCTACTTTTACGTATTCATATATCAAGTAATGTGTTCTACAGACATAATTTTTTGTTGATATTATCGATAAATATTAAAGAATATCAATAATATAGTAAAATGTTAGCAATGTTAGCAATGTTGGACGCACAATATATGTTTGTACTTTTGTTTATAAGTAAATCAAGATACAAATGAACACTTTCCGGGAAATTTTGAATAGGAAAATTTTCTGCAGTCGCGGCTTGCGATGGGGGGACTAAATTGTAGAGGTGGCACCTAGAGCCTATTAGACTTCAAAATGAAGTGTAATTAAGAGAAAAGGGGTTCATAAGAAGGGGGAGAGGGCATGGGGGAGGGTTAAGGGTAAATAGGAAGCACGGGGATAAGGGGGGGGGGAACAAATATCGGGGCAACCTTAACATTATTTTAGTTAACTATTGATGATAATAAAATTGAGGTATGATTTATGAACATAACGGGTCATCAAAGGTTCGCATTCATTTGTTTCTTTACTAATGTTTTTATATCGCGTTTTACTACCCGTTCAGGCTATACGCCTATGTTCTAATTGCGCTAATGTGTTAGGGATAAGGAAGATTGAATTTATAAGAATTGCACCCATTTTTGCATGGGGTGAAATTATAAAACCTTTTAGGAAAACCTCCCTCAGTGCACCGACCGGGATCGAACAATGATCTCCCTGTCATGGGCATTCTAATTTATTGAGAGAGTAGCGCATTAGACTGTGCGACCACCGAATATAGTTTGATGATTTTTCTGGCGTTAACGCCCTTAGGGGAAATTAATCTTAAGTATAAACATTAATATTTGAGATATCTATATTTCGATTACATTAGTGACGTTTAATCAGTTGAAATTATTTTACAAAAATAATATTTGAATATTTTTCATTTTGGGATATTTTCCGGGAAAAATATAGGAAAAATTTTCTGTCTCACATTTTATATCAAAATTTAGCTTATATTATTTGTAGGGAGAAAGAGGAAAGAGAAATAGGACTAATAAAAGAGAAAAAAAAATTATATATATATAATTAAAGGTAAAGACAATTTACATTTTACATTACTACCACCGGGCAGTGGGAATATTACTTTTGAGGTGACCTGGTGGTCTAGGGGTAAGGTGTCTGACTTCTGTGCCGGAGTCCGGGGTTCAATCCTCGGTCCCGGCACAGATTTATCTGATTACCAAATCCTTCCTTCACCTCTAACAATACATCTTGTGAATGTGGGGAATGCCGGGCCTCCACCATGGTTCGGATTCCACGTTAAACTGTAGGTCCTCCATTTCATCTCACAATACACCCTACCATTACACATTAGCATACGTGCGTATAACCCGAACGTGTAGTAAGACGCGGTGCTAATAATAATAATAATAATAATAATAATAATAATGCTTTTGGCTGATATGACGTGTTGACATGAAACTTCAGCGTAGTTTGAATTCGGCTTTATGGTTGCCTTTTAGAGAAAAAAAAATAGCTGTCACTACTTAGGACCAAGACAAAGACCAAAATATATGTTTAATTTTATCTATCGGTACTCTTCTAGAATGAATGTGAAACGTACAATGAAACTTCCTAAGAAATGGGTAAAGAAAGATACGACACACACAAATATAAATATACGATATTAAAGAAAATATTAACATAAAAGAAAAACACAGACAATGTAAAACGAAACATAAACATACAGGACAAGCACAAGAAATGTATTATTATTATTATTATTATTATTATTATTATTATTAGCACCGCGTCTTATTACCCGTTCGGATTATACGCACTTACGCTAATGTGTAATGGTAGGGTGATTGTGAGATGAAATGGAGTACCTACAGTTTAACGTGGAAATCCGAACCACGGTGGAGGCCTGGAATTCCTCACATTCACAAGATGTCTTGTCAGAGGTGAAGGAAATGTAATAGAAAGAATATGAAATCATATAATAAATAACTCTTTAAAGTAAAACCTCGTTTCTCTTTTTGACGATACCTACATAATATTATGCATGTAAACAAAATATGAGTATTTAAAGGCAATAATACAATATGACTTCCACACCGATCGTAGCTCAAACTTTACAATTCCTCTAGTAGGTGACCTGGCGGTCTAGGGGTAAGGTGTCAGACTTCTGTGCCGGAGTCCGGGGTTCAATCCTCGGTCCCGGCACAGATTTATCTGATTTCCGAACGCCTCCTTCACCTCTGACAATACATCTTGTGAATGTGGGGAATGCCAGGCCTCCACCGTGGTTCGGATTTCACGTTAAAATGTAGGTCCTCCATTTCATCTCACAATACAATCACCCTACCATTACACGTTAGCGTAAGTGCGTATAACCCGAACGGGTAGTAAGACGCGGTGCTAATAATAATAATAATAATACAATTCTTCTAGTGGATGGTAATGGTTGCCTCTTGAAGAATATAGGTCGTTACCTTTAATTCCTTCAATATTGGTTTCTTTCTTTTAAAACTCTTCTAGAGAGATTGTGAAACACCAAATACAATAACCACTTAAAAGAAAATAATAATATGCTTGGCAACATTTTGAAATGCAGAAAAGTTACGTTCTATAACACTATATTAACACTTTTTTAAAAAAAACAGTATCCATCCTTACTTAATTAGACAATGATAATGTACATAATACGTTGACCTAGGTGGTCTTGAGGTAAAGTGTTCGCTTCAGGACCCGATTTTTGTGGAGTTCAAACCCAACTGAGGTCGATGGATTTTTCTTGAGTTAAAAAATCCGTAAAACAACCTTCTTCGGATGGAAAGTAAAGTGGCAGGATCCATCTCGATTGTGGCATGTAAAATAATAATGTAAGGTATGTGAAAATACCTTTGAAAAAAAAAAAAAGTGGACCATTTCTTGCTCGATCATATAAATTCAGCGAGGAAGGTAACGGGGAACCACTAAAATTTTAACTCCCTTAACACATGGGATTTCTACCAGATTGTGCAGATAGCACTAACCAGCCGAAAGTCTGAGTATATGCCGATCTCCGGATGGATAGAAATCACATCAAACTAACCTTAGGGTTTTTGACTTAAGAAGAAGAATAACATATATACAGGCAGGGTGTTCGGAAACTCATATCCCAAACCACACAAATAGCTTGTCTGAACTAAAAATAATACAAAATCCCTATACTCTCACACCCAGAAAAATATGCCAATAACATTAAATTGTGTTCAAAGTCTAGGAGTATAGTGCCGGGAGAGTAAAGCTGTGTAAGCATGCGTGTGCAACAAGTTACATAAAAGTTAGGCGCGTGACACTACATATGGAACGATGGCAAGCACATTCGGTGATGTAGGACCGTTAAAAATTACCCTAATAACGTATTCGCATTTCTAGATGGACTGGTGTGGTGTTTACTATTTATTGTGGTAGGTTCTGCTGCCGTGCTCAAAGATGTCGAGGTGTGTAGTGTCACGCGCCTAGCTCCTATGCAACCTGTTGTACACGCGTTCTTGTGCTATACGCCGAAACTTTGAGCACAGTTTTCTAACCCTGATCTCCCCCATTATTTGCAGTATAGTTTATGGCGAGGGTGACACCTTGAGCCATGCTGCCACCGAATAGGCATATATTTGTTTAATATATATATATATATATATATTTAAATCGTGGCGCAGCAAGTAGGATGCGAAGTAACCATGATTGATGGTTTGCTGACTTGGCCAATTAAAAAAGTTTAATACTGCTTCTCCATACCTAACATGTTTCAGCACTTTGCAGTTGATCCTATTGTGTCGGCCGGCAGCCGGTAATTTTGCCACAGCTATGTGGTATATTTATTGCTGCAAACCTTCCTAGGGAGATACCATAACTAAGAGCGCTATTATTACAATTTTATATACTATTATGTATTGATGGACTATGGGGATTCTGTTGTAACGTATTTTAGTATGAAAATATAAGTTTGAATGATTGTTTAATTACTCACCCGGTGACCTGGCGGTCTAGGGGTAAGGTGTCAGACTTCTATGCTGGCGGCTGGGGTTCAATCCTCGGTCCCAGCATAGATTTATGTGATTACCAAACCCTTCCTTCACCTCTGACAAGACATCTTGTGCATGTGGGGAATGCCCAGGCCTCCACCGTGGTTCGAATTCCACGTTATACTGTAGGTCCTTAATTTCATCTCAAAATCACCCTACCATTACACATTAGCGTAAGTGCGTATAACCCGAACGGGCAGTAAGACGGGGTGCTAATAATAATAATAATAATAATAATAATAATTACTCACCCCCATTTTGTTTGTTAGAAAAATAGCACATTTCAAATGTATTAAATCTAATTTATCTATTATTTTACAATTCTCTTTATGGCACTAAAGAGTAGGCTACTTAAGATTGGCAGTAACACAATTCGAGAAACATATATGTCATAGCCGCTTCGGTGACCACGTGGTCTAACGCGATACTCTTGCGGTGGGCTAGACTGCCAATGGCGGGAAGATGTAGGTTCAAATATAGGTAGGGTGTACTGAGGCTGGTTTTATCCTAAATTGTTTCCCACTCTCCCTACACGCAAATACTGGTACACTTCCTCTAAATATCACCTTAATCCATAAAACCATTAGCGTAATTAGTGTATAAGTGTGTAATACGAACGGGTAGTAAGACATGGTGCTAAAAAAAAGATAAAATTTTTGTCTTCTGATGTATAGTACCACCAACGTATCAAACCCTTGTTGTGTAGTTCAAATAGGTTTGGTTTGGACTACAGTACTAAGAGTGCGCCGATCACATTTGAACATTTCGAACCGGTTTTATTTATTTTTGGGATAGGCTTACTACGGTTCACTTTAGATAAACAGCTTCACATCCCAAATTAAATATTATTGGAAAAATTCACAATATTTTCATGGCTATACAAACACTTTAAATCCATTTATTAAATTAATATAAACACACAGTCTGCAAATACTTATAATTACGGCACTGTTCGTATCGAGGGGACTACATATCAATTAAATTAGTTAAAAGATTACACCTGGACGGAAAGTGAGTCTGGGACCTTTAGCTTAGCGAACCAACGCTCTAGCACTGACCTATTTGTTTCCCGTGTACGGGTGTAATTTTCCAACCAATTTATATTAATATTTATTAAAGTTTTAAGAAATAAGGAATAAAGCTTCTATATACGAATTTGTTTACTATAAATAAAATAGAAATGCCAAGCACAATTTCTCAAAACCCTCGATTCTCACTAGTATCAAAATATTCTAGGATCGATTTTAGTATGGCGGATTTCCTAACCTCATTTCTTAAATCTCAAATACCTTTTAAAGAAAATTCTTGCACAAAACGAAGAAGAAAAATTTAGATATTGGGCAGTTTGTAATTGTCTATGATTAGTTCCCTTGGTCATTTTATTTTCAAGCCCAGCATTTCATATAATGTGCATTTTTTTAATTCCAATACATAATCTTAGGCAAATCAAACATGGTATATTTTACAATATGGTATATAAATAACCTATTTATTCTGAATCCGGATGCATATAAAAGGATTTATATTGTTACTTTTGAGAAATCCTTACCGGGAATAAAAAAATTTTGGTAAAAATTTAAGAATTAGAATCGATAGAAACACGAATTGTGATATATATCACTATAACTTTTGGGAAAAGTCCTACTTCCTCCCTTAAAACACCCCCTCCCCCATTCTCAGCTATGAACCGTCCATACCAAAGTAATTTTCTAACAAAAAACAATGAACTGTCCAAAAGTTGTAGGAGAGCAAACTCTACATGAGTCTCGGGCCGACCCAACTATTTTGGTCCCACAATGCCGTGCGGCGATGAGCGAGGAGTTGCGAGCGATGTCAGATAGAGGCGCTGTCAGCGTGGCGTGATGAAGTGATCATCACTTAACGCGGAAGCATATCAAACTTTCAACGCCCTTCATCAAGATTACCAACTGCTCTTATATAACGGACAGATCCGGACGAGAAGATGTATTATCATCATCAAAACTTTGAATGTACTTTTCAATTCACTTTTGAAAAAATTTAGAACAGGTAAGATTTTGGACCAAAACCTTCCTTGTTCCATTTGTTTGGGGCACTTGACCCATATTTTATAAGGCAAATGTTCTAGATAAATGGAGGGGTGTGTAAAATATGGAGTCATATCCGTTTAAACTCACCGCTCATATTCTTCCCTGGTTTTTCTGTACCCGAATCGATGGGTGCGCGGACTAAGCGTCAAGCTCTTCTGATCTGATTTGCCATTGACGAGGAATTTTATGACAGATATTCAAGAAATGTTGAGGTAACCATGTGAAGAAAATTAAACTTGTATGTGTCTAATGAAGAATTATTTGATGTATTTTGACTAAAAAAATTGTTTTTATGTATAAACTTCAAAGTCATTGATCTTTTCTCGCATCCCTTACGCATGGTCTAAGGCGTCATTCTCACAATAGACTAGACTGCCGATGATAAGAAGACCGGGGGTCAAATTCCGGTCGGGTAAACTGAGTACTGAAAGTGTTTTTTTCTACATGGTTGTTTGCTCTCATTCCACGCAAATTCGGGTACACTTCCTTCAAATTCAACCTTAATCATCCCTTCATCCCTAACACAGCGTTATTAGAATACATGCGTATAACCTTAACAGGTAGTAAAATATGGTGCTATGAAAATATAAAAATAATTAATCTGGTTCAAAGTGCTTAGAGCTCGGTTAATACAAAACGATTTAAACACATGTTTCGACACACTGCTCATTTTATAACTGAACCTTTTTACAATCTTTTGCAAAGCAGAAAGGGTTTATTCGAACTTGGGTCCATCGGTTTATCTTGGGTTGGAAGCACTGTTAAACGCGCGTGAATGACGCTGACACGGAAGTAATTAATAATGAAGGGTTCAGGCATGCTGAGGATGGTAAATTGTTACCTCACCTCCCAACACACCCACACGCCCATGACCCCCCTCCCCTCCCCTTCCCTTACGAGTTTCCTTTCATGCGCTGAATATTGCTTCCATAAATTACGCTTCACCCTTTATGGGTGGCAACTACTTGAAGAGAAATATACTCACTCAGTGGTATTTATTATCAGAAGAATGGTAGTTAAGAATCTTCAAACCCAATTTTAAAATATCCTGATTTAATATATAATCTATTATTGAAGATTATTTTTAAAAAAAAGTTGCTTTGTGTGTTCTAGAAAGGCCGGATCTATGTTTTTCCCACAATTTTTCTTATGCTTAAAATTGTGACTTTCCGTTTAAAAAGGCCTTGAATTTGAGAGATAATTGTAACGTTCCATAGTTTTTCTTGAAATAAATTATAAAACCTAAAATGTGAGTTGCTCATTTTCAATGAATATATTTATGCTTTTCACCACCATTTTGATTTAAATCTAATCTTAAAATAACAAATTCCTTATATTTAAAATGTGATTTCAAAACGTCTGCAAGGCGTTAAGATCATTCAACCATCACCATTTTAATGCACAATTTTAACGACCATAAATACAGGTGGAAATTAGTTGATTTCAAATCATTACAGTTCACGAGTTTTAAAGGGTCAAACTTGCTATTTTAAGCTTTTTGCGTGCCATTGTTAAGGTAAAGTAAAAAAAGTTTGAGGCTAAAATATTGTATACTTAGATATGCAAGTGAGGTGTACAGAATGAAATATTCATATTAATTAATATATATATATATATATATAAATTAATATATATATATAAATTTATATATATATATATATCAATTTTTATAATATTAAAAATATATATTTCTTAGCACCCCGTTACCTATTCAAGTTACACGCATAAGTACTAAATACGCTAATGAGTCAGAGATAAGGAAGGTTGGATTAATAGAAAATGTACCCACATTTGTGTAAAGGGACTCGAACCCCGATCTCCCTCTCTTCGTCAGTTTAGTCTATCATGAGAATGACGCTTTATACCGCGCGTCGGTTAAAGCAGGTAATAATAATAATAGTATTAATATTATAAATATTTAATTCTGTACACCTCATATGTGTGTCTAGTTATGCTAAATTTCAAACCCATATATTAATAACTTTTCCTTAACAATGGTACGGGAAAAGGATAAGATATCAAGTTTGACCCCTTACAGCTCGTGAGCTGTAACGATCTGAAATAATTGAATCACTTAAATTATAACTTTTAATCATACACTTGTCAAAATTATGAAGTCAAATGTTGATGGTCGAATGACCTTAAGCGCTTCTGTAAACATACTTTTTAATTGTGAATAAAATCTCTTCAAGATCACCTTCTTTAGCGATACTTGGAAGGATATTTGTTAATTATTGTTGACCTTGGTGATTTTGGTGTAAAGTGCTCGCCTCAATACCAGATGTTCATGGGTTCAAACCCAACCAGTGTTGACCGTTTTTCCATTGAGATATACAAATCCGTAGCACAACTTACTTCGGAGAAGAAGTAAAGCCGTCGGTCCCATGTTGATTGTGACATGTAAAAGAACCCTGGAAAAAGAGGATAAATACCTTTCGCCGGAATAATTGGAAGGCCTTTTCGCTCTCGCACACAGAAATTATCATGTTATTATATAATCAATTGATTCAAAAAGTGCACGTTTAATACCGCAAGTAATTTAAAATAGTTAATTATTACATTTAGCACTGTGGTTATTAACGACGCAATCTAGAGGGTAAGTATGAGTAGGGCTGTTTAGAGAAAGTGCACCAATATTAGCATAAAGGGAACACGGGGAATATCACAGTGATATTGACAATCTGAAAGTCATATTCAGTGCACCCAGTTGAGGATCTATCCTCAAACTTCTCCGTCACCGTCAATAAAGTATATTGTGAGACTGGCGCTTTTGTCCACGTGAGAGTTGGTGTTGGTTGAAAGTTCTTGGACAGAGCTATCCTCTCTTGATTAGTTTTCGTTTATTATAAATTATAATATTAGTGTTTAATTGCTTTATGAATACAATGGTGGATATTCTCTCAATATACTGGTGATGGGGAGATCGAGGTTCGAATCTTATTCGGGATTACTGAGGTTGGTTCTCCCTCCCTTAATGGTTTTCCACTCTCCCTGAATGTACATTTTGGAACATTTTTCTAAACTATAACTTCCTCATCCATATCACATTGGTGTGCAAATATGTGGACAGCCCGGACGGTAAGACACGCTGCATAAAATAATAAAAAAATAACGGGAAGGAAAAATGGTCTGTGGGATTTATTTTTACACCGCGTCTTGTTTTCTACCCTTTCAGGCTAAACGCGTTTTAATTACGGTAAAGATGTGGGGATGATGGAGCTATAAGTGAGAGTAAGTAAACCCACATTCGCGTGGAAGTGGGACATTATTTAGTTTAAACCAACCTCAGTATAACATAAAGGGATGTTAATCTCACCCTCTTTGTCACCATCAAATAATACTGGATAATCCTGACATTTTAGTCCACGTTCCCACTGAGATGGGTTTCAAGAACATAAATTCCTAGGAAAACTTATAAATAAGATAAATTCCTAGTGTGGTATTTCACCCCCACCTTCTCCCTCTTACATAATTTTAAATGCCAATAAAACTGTGACGATGAACATTGTTGCCACTTTTACTTGTTGGATTGTGTCAGTAAGAATAAAAAATAAAACTTTCATTCGAGAAATCAAGATGAAGTAGAAGAGTAAGAGGATTTTCAATGGCGTGAGTTCGAGGAACGAATTGTCGGTGGGGCCCGTCTTATCCTCCGGGGAGGCCAAAAAGTTTTACGGACCAAACAACATGTCGTAAAAGTTAGTCGGAACTTATTCTCCACCTGCTGGCCCGGCTGAAAAAAAAAACTTGGTCTTGGGTAAGGGCACAACTTGTCTGCGGGATAAAATTGACGGCATCTTAACTGGCGTTTGGGGAATTGCTTAGAAAGCATCCTATTAATCATTACTTGATATTTTATTTTAGGGACTTTGTTTTAAGCGCCATAAAATGGATAACACCTTTTATTTTTATGTTATACGAATTTAATTAGTCTTTTAGGGGCACAAGCCTGTTGGCACGTAGTCTAAGGCTGATTTCACACCAAACCAGTTCTATCGAGTCATAATCAATCCAGCACACGGGTTTCACATAGAATCAGTCGTGAATATGACTAGAATGGGATACATAGATACAATTAAGGACTCAGGAAACTCTTGAGAGGTGTATGGGGAGTAGGTTCAACTGAAAAAGGTCCGGAGGTCCTTCCCATGTAAGATTTTAAACCCTGGATGACTCTGTAAGCTACCGTAAGATGGGGCTTCTTGGACATGCTATGACGCAGTGATTTTATTTATGTTTTTACTAATATATATATATTTCCTTACAGTTCTGTTTTCTTTGTTAGAGGTGTTAGTTGTTGATGAAAAATTGTAAGAAAGTATGAAAAAACCCTATGTAAACTATAAAAATGAAGATTTGGAAAAGGCAGTGGAGGCAGTTTGGGGGGAGGGGGCGGAGGGGGCGGAGGGGGCGGGGGGGGCGGGTACGTCAAAAAAACAGGCTGCTGAAAAATTCAAAGTGCCTCGGATAGCACTTAAACGGAAGACCCTTGGATGTAACCCAAAACCTTTTGGACATTCTACTGTTCTAAGCAAAAATGAAGAATCCACCATTGCGGAAACCCTTGGTGTGGTAGCAAACTGTGGATTTTCTCTGACACGGGCAGATATTAGGGATGTTTTAAAAATATATATACCCTGGCAACCAAGGCAAACAAGTTCGAATTTTTAAAAACAACAACCAGGTCCAGATTTTCTTGAATCTTTCATAGTTCGAAACAACCTTTCCATTAGAACTGCATCCAAAATAAAGAGATCCAGATCATCTGTAAATTGTGATTCAATTTTTTTTAGCAATGCCGATCTTGCCTTACACGTATTTTTTATTGATAAAAAATATGCATATACAATTCCGTTCACATTACGGGGTAACTTGGATACCCGGAGAGTTTACCTCACGTTTAGATGAGACATAAATAAGTATGGGTGTCAACGTAGCCCCAGTCCCGAGGGGCTACTTGGGCACCATAAATACTTTTTTTTTAAACTTTCTCGTTGAATTTATTCCAATTTTAATTTAAGCTATGCTACCGGGAATGTCGGGTCGGTACAGTACATATTTTTTAGTTGCCCCATTCTAAAAATTCAACGAATCAGTTGCAAAAATGTGCTAAAAAGGTGTCCAAGTAGCCCCATCTTAAGGTATTTGAAGGAAGTTTTATTTTTTATGAGTAGTAAATTATATGCCTTTCTTTCTCATCAAGTGTAGTAATAACATGATAAGAAGATATGATGATAAAATATACACTTCTTTGGATCGACATTGAAGATTTGTACACTATATTCGCCCTCAGTTCTCTATGTTAACAAGTGCGTTTAAAAATAAACAAACTAGTACATACCAACTATAAAACATTTACTGAATTTTACGCTCTATTTTTACTTGTTCTTGCTATGTAGCTGATGTTCCATTTCCAAAATAAAGAACTGTATGGTGAAGATTTTGAAAATTTATTGCTCCTTTAATTTTTATTTATCTCCAAAAATAACTTCTTTTTTTTCCTATTTTACATCTTAATCGGAAAATGGGAAGATTCTATTAAAACAAAGTTAAATGTTCTGTGAAAATTAAAAAAAAAAGTATCGAACCCATACTGAAAATTATCCATAATTGGATTTCAAATTATCCGGCTTTCCTATTATCTAGCCTCAAATGCCGTTACTCTAGGCCGGTTAGTCACGACTTTAGTATTTTTTATTTTACTTTGCATGTGGTAAAACAATTTTGTGAATGGGAACAATTAACAACAACAAAAAGTTTTATATGTGACTCACAAGCCAAAGGGGGGTTCGATGTCCCTCCCTTAGCTTTTTTTTTAAAAAAAATCGGATACCCTTGCAAGCCATTTAAATTAGTCTTCACTTTAAAAAAATAATTGAACATTTGAATTACTTAAAAATAATTTGGAGTGGTCCTCAGCAAGAAGATTTTTGAAATTTGAATAAGTTATTTATGGCTGAAACTGTAAAGGTAATTCAAATGACAACAGTTCTAAAAATATCTTCCTACATCTAACATTTTAGAAAACATTCTAAAATAATCTTACGTAAGGAGTGTTGATAGATTATAACAAAAGACTTAGATAGTTATTAATACAAATATTAACGAGAAAGAAAAGGCTAAAAAGTTAAATACAATGGAAAGTGAATAACTAATGTGTTAAAAATCATTTCATTTTAATAACAATCATAGGTTGAATAAAAACATAAAAATAATATGAGTCAAAGGGGGCTAGAAAAATGGATTAAAAAATATATGGTTGACAGTATTTACAAATAAACCTGCAAGTCAAGAATATAAACAAAACACTAAGTGTAACATGGTCATAACAAATAAAATGGCTTAATTAAAAATAATAAGCTAAGCTATAGAATAAATTGTTATATTATACAGAATTATATGACCAAGTATCTAAGTCTTTATTTGAAGAATTGGCGTCCCTTACTCCTTATAACAGTTTTCCTGTGTAGATGGTGGTTACAGGAACTCTAGTTATCCCGACATGTTTCGGTGCGAATTAGCGCACCATAATCATGGAGCTGAAATTAAAATTAAAGGACTTGCTATAAAGTAATGAAAAAATAAAACGTTAATACAGAGAAAAGGAAAAAGGAAAAACCAAAAACTATAATGTAAAGTGGGATAATTTGAAACAAACAGACTTACTCCATTATGTGTTGAGGACACGATGTGTTGATGTTGAACGAACAAGGATGTAAACTGACAGGTGTGGAGCGAGGCAGAGCTAAATAGGGTAGAAGCATTGTTGCCAACCTAATTGGAGATGCATTTGAATAAATGAGTGCAAAAGTGTTGGTTGAAGAAGAGAAGTCCGTGCATGTAAAACAGAAAATGGATAGACAATGGATGGGATTAGGGAGGAGAAAATGGTTCAAATCTTCTCGGCACCGGCTCGGACGGGCCATTTAGCTACGACGGAGGGTAGAGCAGGGAAAAAATGGATTAAAGAATTTAGGTGTGCTTAGGTAAACGTTTAATAGTGTTAATTAAAATTTGATTGGACGATTGAAGTTGTTCATTAAGAATGAGTTTTTTCTGAAGAATGGCTTCATGAATAAAAAAATTCTCTGCCGTGTTTAACTTAGTTCCTTTGTGAGCAAAATATAGGGGTTTAAGACATTGTTCGATAGGTCTTGGTTGGTGGTTTGAATATTTGAGGTGTTCGGCGAATTTTGATTTGGTTCTATTATATTTGAAATCTGAAATATGCTCTTTGTAACGTGTTCTAAAGTTTCTACCAGTTTGACCAATGTAAATGCTGTTGCATTCACAAGCGAGTTGATAAATACCATTCTTCTTATAAATATCACATGTGTTTAGGTTGCTGTTGGTCAGGTGCTTCTTAATATTATTATTGGTTATGAAAGCGATATTGGGATTGTGTTTTTTAATGATGTTGGTTATGCGATATGTTTCAGGGCCAATGTAGTTGAATTTGAGCCATTTTTTCTGTTCAGTTGTGCTTTTATTATCATTGTTGAGGGTAGTGGAGAAATTATCTGAAAGAAGTTTCTTTTTTTGGTTTTGTAGAATTTTGTAGATGATAGAGTGGGAATATCCATTGTTTGTTGCGATTTGTTTGATGATGTTAAGTTCAGCTTTATAGTTAGTTTTGTTGAGAGGGATGTGAAGTAAACGATAGATTAAACTGTTGAAAGCGGCAAGTTTATGGGAGATGGGATGGTTTGAATTGTGAGGTATTATTGCGTCAGTGTGAGTAGGTTTTCTAAAAATTTTGTACACAAGTTTGTTGTTACAACTTTTTGTGATGTTGAGGTCTAAATAGTTAATGCTGCTATTGTTCTCTTTTTCAATGGTGAAGGATAGTTTCGGGTGGATGTTGTTGATTAAGTTGGTAATGGAAGGGATGTCGTATTCATTATCGAAGACGATAAGAATGTCGTCTACATATCTGCAGAAGAATTGTATGTTGAGTAAATTATTTAAGCTGTTGAATATGATAGGGTCATATTTCTGTAAAAATATTTCTGACATTATGCACGAAATGGGGGACCCCATTGCTAATCCATCTTTTTGCAAGTAGTATTTGTTGTCAAATTGGAAATAGTTTTGTTCGGTTACTATTTGTACGAGCTTAGAAATTTGGTCTATGTACTGTTTATTGAAGTTTTTTGCTATTAGGGTTTCATTAATTATATTGATGGTTTCGGAGACAGGTACGTTGGTGTAGAGATTGGATATGTCTAAGGACATGAATTTAGAGTTTTGGTTGAAAGGAATGGATTTAAGTTTTTCAGTAAGATGTATGGAGCTTTTGATATTAAATTGTTCGGGAAGTTCAAGATTTACAGATAATATTTTGGATAACTTTTTTGCGAGCTTGTATGCGGGTGCATTTTGGTAATTGACAAGTGGTCTGATCGGGATGTTGGGTTTATGGATTTTTGGTAATGAAGTGAAGGTCGGGGCATTCGGATTCATATTAATGAGTTTAAATGAATCGTGTGGTTGAATTATTAGAGGAGATTTCTTCAGGATGTTTTTTAGATTCTTCTGATACTTATTTGTAGGGTCATCTTTAATTTCAATAATATTGTTCATATGAATGAAATCAAGGGTTTTGGAAATATAATCATCCTTGTTAATGAGGACTATGGTATTGCCTTTGTCAGCCTTAACATTGATTATTTCATTTGAGTCAAGTTTTTGTTTAAGGGTTGAAAAAGAATGATTTGAAGGTTTAACAGCTTGCTTATGGTTGGTAATAATCTTATGTAACTGATTAGCGACCATGTTCTTAATGAGATTTTTGTCATCCGAAGGTAAAGAATTGATTGCATCTTCACTGTCAATAATCAATGATTGGAGTTTTTGTTTAATAGAAGAATTGTCAAGATTAAATTTGTATCCCTTATGAAGAGTTTCTTTATCTTGGTTACTTAGTTCAAGTTTTGAAATGTTAAGAAATCTGGGGTAAAATTGGAATTCTGCGTTAGGTTCAGTTTTGTTATCTTGTGAAATTGGGGATAGCATGTTAAGTTTTTTGTTTAGGGTTTGATATTTGGTCGAAATGATGGATTCGATTTTGTTGTTGATGATTACAAGTGAACGGTCGAGAATTATAGGGTGAAGTGTTTTATTCATTTCAAGGTGGGTTTGGTAAGCCTGCTTGTTCAAAAATTGTAATTTCTTGTGTAGAAAGGAGATCTCACATTTGATTCTATTAACCTGGAAATTCCTTTGTAGTTTCGTAGTTCTTAGATGATTACTTTTGAATTTAAAGGAGGCATAGTTTGGAATAAGCTGACTTTTTAAGCATTGGTGATTAAACCATAAGTTAGCAATTGTCTTCTTCAATTTTAATTTCAGGTTGAAATATTTGTAAGATATTTTTGCCTGGGGGGCATTGTACAACATTTTAGAAAACATTCTAAAATAATCTTACGTAAGGAGTGTTGATAGATTATAACTAAAGACTTAGATAGTTATTAATACAAATATTAACGAGAAAGAAAAGGCTAAAAAGTTAAATACAATGGAAAGTGAATAACTAATGTGTTAAAAATCATTTCATTTTAATAACAATCGTAGGTTGAATAAAAACATAAAAATAATATGAGTCAAAGGGGGCTAGAAGAATGGATTAAAAAATATATGGTTGACAGTATTTACATCTAGCCTACATCTAGCCAAAGGAAAAAACCTTAGCTTACTTATAGAATGTTCGGTTGAAAATTTTAAGGAAAATCACAAGTCTTGACAGTTTGCATAAGAATAGGACTCAAAGAAACCACTTACAAGGTTTCTTGTTATCACATTTTGAATTGATCCTGAGTCACTCGACAGTTGTTGGTCACAATAAAAAGTTTGAGGAAGTGTCATATTGTTTACCGATTAGCACCGTTTAATAGCTTATATATACACTAATTTTAGCCAAACTTTATACAGTTATAGAGTTTTTTTAAATTGACTTTGATACAAGTCCCTCTTTCTGCTTCATATCCTTTAATGTCAGGGGGAGTGAAAACATTTTAAAGGGGGACAAAAATATTACAAGGTGTGGAGGGAATATTTTCCCAACTGGGTCTATGCCCCTCCTGTGCTCACCCCTTCCCCCGCGATCTAACCCCGGTTTCATTACTACTCATAATATAGATCAAAGATCAGATTATCATATTACATTATACATGATTGTATTTATGTATTATTAGTAAATTTGGTAACTATCAGATAGTTAGTGCATTAGTAACCCTGCTATAAAACGTAAGCCTAATAGTTAAACATTGACCCTACATTCTGACATACTTTCACTTTAAAACATATTCTCAAGAATAACAGATAGTAGAGTTAAGTCTGGATTTATTTTTTTATTTTTTACTAAGACAATCTAATCATTTAAAACACATCCAAAAAGGGCTTTTTTACTTTAACATTTTAAAATTACCAATATCCCCCCAGTTTTCCAAATCAATGATTATATATTTTCTCCGTATTTTATATGGAAAGCTATAAATAAAAAGCTCATAGCTCTCACTTTATTCTACTAAGTTCTTAGCACAAATATGATCTCTACTTCGTATTTCAGATATTATTGTAAACATATCTGAAAATTCTAGAGACATTTTTTTAAAATGTATTCGATCTTTACTTGAATTTTCCGGGTAGTAAGGAGCTATAAAAAAAAGTCACCGTGAAATACAAGGGAAGTGTGTAAAGGTACCGCCTTGGTGATAATATCGTAAAACACTGGTCTAAGACCAGCGGTGTTCAACATGGGGTTCGTGTACTCCCGGAGGTACTCGAATACATCTTAAGGGGTACATAAAATTTAAATATATATATTCTTTTGAATTAAAACTTATTATTTGGATTTAATTTATTTTATGTGTAGATTACAAAATGTGTATAACTTGATTTGTGCACCATCAACTTAGGGGGTACACTGTTAAAGATAAATAATTATATCTGGAGGTACGCGAATAAATGCCTCTGGTCTAGACTCTACTATAACAGAGCGTACCTATGTGAGATTGGGGATCATTGAAGGGGGTTGGAGAAGGTTGAACAGGAGATGTGCGATGGGAGGGGGCACTACCTCCCTCCCCCCGCTCCCACCCAACTCAACCTTTACCCAGAGAAACAGAACCCTGGGTCTGGCAGCTCGCTAAATAAATTACCCCACATGCTAGATGCCGTAACCAATCCGCCGTTCGTGCGTCCTGTCTCCTCAGGTTAAGTGGAATTAGCGTGACCAAAAGGGTGGTGGGTTGTAGGAGGGCTACCATCAGAAATAAACATCATCTATATTTCACATATCTACCGCTACGGCATTGCTTTCCTAAAACTATATATTAATTGTGGACTGAGTCATCTGCAGATTAATTATTTGTTTGTAAATAAAATGGGCGATGTGAAAAGAAGCCAATTTCTTTGATCAGTATTTTTATTGGAGCTTATGCGATAAAATAAATTAATTGAACAAACTTTTTCTACCTTATTATTAAACTAGAGTTTGGCGTACACTTGTCCGTATAGCATTAAATCGGCTTGGTACTTATTGTTTTATGTTGGCACACACTTCTCCCTCCTTGTCTCATCGTATTGGTTCGATGTTGTTTTTTTATGTTGGTGTATACCTGTTCGTATGGCATCGTATTGACTTGTTTTTAAATTATTTCATATGAATATATATTTAAAAAATCGGGAATATTATATTAGTGGTGTGAAGCAAACCGATGCGTCATAGCATAGTAAAAGAACTTTTCGTGCTTCGCGTATTCCTACCCGTCCAGGTTGACCACACATTTACACTATTGGGGTTGGTATAAATAAGGTAGAATTATAGAAGGAATATACCCGCATTTGCGTTGACGTAGCTCGGGTAACTATTTAAAAAGAAAACAATTATGCCCGAGCGGTTTTGGAATGTCTATCTTCCCGTTATCTGTAAACCATTCTAGACGAGGCTGCCGACTTTGTCTGCATGACCATCATGTGGGAGACTCATATCTCAGTCATCGAATGATAATAATAAAAGTTTTACTTTTTCATTTAACTAAAATGTGTAGGCTACTCACAATAGCTATGCCGGCACGCACTGGGGACCCTACTTTGTAAAATTAATGTAAAGCATAATTAATCTGGGTTGCCCTTGATATGGAGGTTGAGATTCAAATCCCGGTTGTGTGAACTAAAGGAGTGTTTTCCTAAGTAAGCACTCTTCCTCCACAAAAAATGCGGCTACATATTCTCTAAAACTTCGCCATCCTGATCCCTAGAATATTAACGTAATGAATATAATATTCGTATAGCCCAAATGGATAGGGAGACTACACGAAATTTTTTTTTTATCAGTCTCAAACTTTTACAAACTTAAAATTTTTCCAGCACTTTTATTTTATTTTAAATAAAGTTTTGGTAATGAAGAAAGGATTTCCTCGTTTAAAGCTTAAATATGTATAAAAAGTTCAAGTCAAACAAGATATTCTCAAACCTTCACTTTAAAAAGTTTTTTTTCTTTTCTTTCTAAAACTTTTTGCACTCATGCGAGGTTTCAAAATCTTTATAAATTGACAAGACGTGTGTGCTTGTAGGGCCTCCACAGCAGGATACGTGATATCTGACAGCTAGGAAAAGTTACCATAGTATAGCCATTCCCCAAACCATATGCTCCAGAAGTGAGCTATTAGTATTAGTACTGATAATAATAGTAATAATAATAATAATTGTCTTAACAGTATTAATAGAAATAACAACAGAAGATTTTGTAATACTCGACTACACAATTTGTTTGATACTATCATCTAGTTATAAAATTATATTTTAGTTTAGGTGTAACAATACTCTTAATATAAAAATACTCATTGTGTTAGATTAACACGTTATTTATATAGTAAACCGTTTATTTTATGAAACAGCCTATTATTAGTTATGCAATTTATATATTTTTACCTTGATTATCTACAATTTTACTTGTTTATCTCTATATTCTATATACACATTAAGTAAGAGGCGCATTAACCAGATTTTCTGTCATGCCTCTAGATTAGTACAGGTAATAATAATTAATATCTCTAAACTTGAAATTAATATGTAAATTGTAATAGTCTGTAATTTGTATTGTATTTTATGGTATTGGATTGTATTGTATTAATTAATCGATAGTAATAAACTCTTACTCTACAATACCGTAATATGGTGATCCGTTGTAGCTTTTGTCAGAACATTCACACAAACAAACAATTTATTTTAAATTACTAGCCGTTTTAACATTATTGAAACACATACTTAATAAAATAACCGTTTGGAAGTTTCTTTTTTTGTGGAAGCGGCGCATGTGGCTCACTTAAAAAATCCTTTTCAAACACAATACAGCGTGCTATTCTGAAATCAAGATGGTGAACCATCTTAAACAAGGGCGCTTGATGACATCATACAAACAGTCAAGGAGGTCATGTTCTTTAAGCTGGTTTTTTTAAAAGTTTTATTTTGAAATTAATATTTTGTATGGCTCTCTATCTGAGTTATAAAAACTATTTTTTATTTTGGTGGCCAGTTATAGGAAGATACGTGTGTGAATATAATTATTATTTTCATCCACTATATTATATGTTGTTGCCACAACCACAAAACAAAACAAAACAAAAATGTTTTATAGGTATATTTTTCTCTTTCAATAAGTTACGAAAACGCCAATTATTCATTAATCCTTAAGGGAGTATTATGAGAATTGTTTGATAACACTTTGTATTGATAACATACTATTAGTAATCAAATAATAATTATTTACCAATCGTTTGACATTTGTCACTTTCAATCAATGTTGGCAATAAGGAACCTGCTCTGGCTGTCAGATACCAGCCTTCCAACCATGGCTACCCTATAGTATCAAGTTACATAAGAGTTATTACTCACTTTGCACATAGTAGGGTGTATTTCAGAGAGACGCGAATTATTAATTCAAAGTGTGTCAAAATTACTTGCACCTATTGTTCCCTTGTCTTTTGTCATTTTCATCCTTTATTATCGAGACTAAGCTATTCTTTTAATTAGCGTCTCTCATTCCGAAAGAGAGCTACGAACAATAGTTTCGTTACAATACAGATAATCATTTTACACAAGTATTCATGAAGTTGACATGAGAACCATTCGAACAGTGACACTTTATACCAGCGGTGGCCAACATTCTCCGACGTGCCACTATTTACGATGATCACAATTTCTCCAGTTTTAACTTTTGTTATGTATTCAAAATTATGTTTACATTTCATGTTAAAATTTTTCATCCACACTTTCAGTTTTACTGACCTGTACTGTACATCGCTGGGCAGTTATATCGTGGCATGTAGGGTGGACCCTTAGTTGAAATGTTATTGAATATTAAAAAATTATCGTCCTGGTTAATCCGCAACTTTCTTAATGCGGCCCCGGATAATCTATAGTCTACTGTTTCTATATCTTACATTTCACATTTTACATATAGAGTTTTGGTTAAACTTTTCTAATCAGGTCTGATTTTGTAAAAATGGCATATCATTAGATTTCCCGGGCCCAGTGAAATAGTTTATGCGCAGATCTAACTCAAGTCTGTCAACCAATAGCCAAGCAGACGTCCCCTTCTCCCCTCCTTTTCCCACCTTACTTCTCCTTCCGAACCAAGTACTCATCAGTGGCTGTCTCAGATCTTAGAAACCTTCACAAACAATCCCTCCCTTCCTCAAACTTTTTTTTTAATGTAAATTGAGCCATTATAAAAGGGAACCCTTGGCAGATATGCGCTAGTCTACAAGAGACTTCATATCTGTGTCTCTCTTAATCCACAGGTTTGTCTCTTTCTCTCTTTTGGCTCATCCCCTCTCTTTCTGATATATTAACTGATTATAAGAATATCTTATTAAGCCAAACCATTTCTGTATTTCTCGTTCACTCCTTAACTCCTGAATTGGTTTTAGCACTGCGCTTTACTTCCTGTTCAGATAATACTCATATATACTATTTACACTAACGACTTGGAGATGAGGAAGGTTGAATTTGGAGGAATTGTACCTTCGTGGGTGTGTAGTGAGTGTGGAAAACCAATTTGGAAAAACCCGTCTCAGTACACCCGTCCGGGAGTCAAGCCCTGAGCTCCCTGTAATCTACAATCTAGTCTATTTTGAGAGTGACGTATTAAATCATGCGGTCACCTAAACAATTCCCATGGATTTTGATCTATTAAAATGGACCCTAAGAAAACTTGGGATGGGTATGGTTTGCCCAACTAGAAAAATATAGGGTTTAGCATTTTTATTTTATTTTGATCCCATATTTAGAGTGTGTACGATTTAATAAAAGGATGCCTACAATGAACGGTGCTACAAAATAAAATATATAGTATCATAAACTCTTATCTCTAAGAAAAAAAGGTATTAAGATCTTATAAACGAAAATATAAGTAATAGTAAGTGGTGTTTAAATAGGATCTGCATTTATAAAGAATATTAAAGACAAAATATTATTTCAACTAAGCTTGATAGGCCTATACATTTTGTACTCCAATTGGTGATCATTAATGTATAAATGTTATTGTTTCCGAGAAAAATACAAACAGAATAAAGAATTTAAAAAAATAGTTCAGTACAAATGTTTGATTTGGTGCTGCCAAAAATTGCACAAAATTGTAAATAATATAAATTATCAAACCTGTAAAAGAGTTGTCACACAGTTTAAATAATGAGGATCTAGTATGTGGTAGGTGCAGTTTTAACAAGCTCTTCTTATCCTGGCAACACTGCACGATGTGCTACTGCCTATAAGGACCCATATCTGTGAGATGATAGCTCGTCTGTTTTCACATTGCGTGAGAACTGAATTTGCTCCAATATAAAATCGAAATAAAGTATTTCAGAAGGAATTAGTCATCACCCAAATCACGTGATTCCTTAGCGCTTTAAGCCACGAAAAATACCAACAATGTATTTATAGTCGTAAATTCAAACACTACCCCGAGAAGAATGCTAATTTATAAAATAAAATGATACCGGTTTCGGTGGCCGTGTGGTCTAACGCGCTAACATTCCAGTAGACCAGACTCACCGTGGTGTTTTCGATAGCTCGCACGAGAAATCTACTTTGCCATTTCCAAAGTTATTTATCATTGAAGAATATTTATTTTTAGTTGACGCTAATATTTGATTTACGGTTACCTGGTGGTCTAGGGGTAAGGTGTCAGACTTCTATGCTGGCGGCCGGGGTTCAATCCTCGGTCCCGGCAAAGATTTATCTGATTACCAAACCCTTCCTTCACCTCTGACAAGACATCTTGTGAATGTGAGGAATGCAAGGCCTCCACCGTGGTTCGGATTCCACGTTAAACTGTAGGTCCTTCATTTCATCTCACAATCACCCTACCATTACACATTAGCGTAAGTGCGTATAACCCGAACGGGTAGTAAGACGCGGTGCTAATAATAATAATAATAATAATAATATTTGATTTAATTTTTTTTAATAAACCTTGTATTTTCTACCATTAAAAAGTAAATTTTAGTACAAAAATGTAATAACATTTGGATAGTATTTTAATTACAATTACGAATCTAAGCCACAGAGACCATTCTTGATTGAAATAAGTTGTGACGGCAAAGAGACTGCACAAGTTATATTAGTAACCAATACGTGATATGGCAAATATATTTTTATCTGGCCAGCTCACAAACAATTTGACATTTGGAAAGTTAGCTCCCATACTCTATGAGTTTGACGATCTCTGGCCCAAGGCGTCACTCTCGCAATATATAAAACTGCCGATCAAGAAGAGATCTAGGTTTGAATCCCTGTCGAGTGTACTAAGGATGGTTTTTCCTAAACGTTTTTCTACTTTCCCTCCAATTAAATGTGGGTAAAATTCATTTAAACTCAACCTTCTTCATCCTTAACACATAATCTTAATTAGTACATATGTGTACAACAAACAAAACGGGTAGCAGGACGTGATGCTAAAAATAAACATCAAGGAAAATCAAAAACATTGTATATAGACACTTTTTCTTAGGTCGCGAACTTCTTTTGATCCCATCCATCGCAAATTGAATATAGGATAATTAAGTATTAAATATGTTTACTTATAGTTTATATTTATTTTGAAAAAGAAAGTGGTAAATATATATTTTTTAAACCTCAAACCATATAACAATCACTGCTTCTTTCCCGTAGACTTTGCCAAACATAAATGAATCTCTTTGTTCTCTGGTAAATATTTCTTTTTATCTCCTACTGACCTCTACACTATCATTTTCCATCTCCTCCTATTTTTAAATTTACCTACCCTGCCCCCCCCCCCCCCC
>CABEEJ010003992.1:47600-72057 GCA_901482245.1 Timema douglasi
CCCCCCCCCCACTACCCATTTTTTCCCTCATTTCTTCTAATCTAAATCATTACCTCAACACAACATTTCTTTATCACTTTCCGAAAGTTTCTTAAAGAATTTGACAAGATCAAAACCATGGGAGTGGGCTGGTGGGAGCTAGGGGGGGAGAAGTGTTATCTCCCTCCCATCTAATTATCCTTTATCCTTCAAGTGACGTTCCTGTGTCCTCAGGAGCTCACGATCAACTCCAAACTGCCTCATTTGACGTTATTTCAGGAACATTGCTATTTTATAGCCAGTCGAATGAACCTCTAAAAAATTTCAAATATTAAAACTAATCTTAGAAAGGAAAAATAAATGGTATGGTGCACCACACAGGCTTTTTACCTCTTTTTTCTAAAAATAGAGGAATTTACTAAAAATTAACAAGATTAACTAAAACAAATATTATATATTGTTGCAGAAACACTCAACAAAAGAGAATACATTAAATAATACACACTGTTACAGAAACATAGAAAAAAAAGTAACATCTGTCTCCACCAAAGAGCACTACAATCAATTTCAATTTAAAAAACCCTATTGTATATATATATATATCGGAACCAATGATTTTATAAAAGATTTTCAAATAAAATATTTGTATTTTTAATAGAATTACAACTTTACAATGATATTTTAATTCGTATCCTAAATAGTTAAGTAGATATTAACAAAATTGAAAATTTCTGCTTATGTAAAGAACCCTCAAAATAATTTCCATTTTGATTTTAATGTTAAACGGTGCTTAGATGCTAAATTTAATCAAAATTATTAGAGCGGATTTCAAGAAAATTTCTTTCTTTTTGCCTTTGAGTAAGCTACTCTTAAATTTAGGGTATGATATCTAACTCCAGGCATTCCTCAGCGGAACCTTATGCAAATCTTAGATACAAAGTTTAGGCCCGATCGATAAAATTGTTTCGTCTTTAGACTGAGATACACAGACATCGCGAAAAACCCCTTTTATATATATATCAAAATATCGAGTTCAATTTTATCGACGAACACAATACTTCCTTCTCTGAAGAATCTAGATATAGTAAAAAGCTCATTAATTTTATTTATCTCACGGCCATATTACATTTGTGCAAACTATCAGAATTAACAACACATGGCTCGACATATGAACACACGAAAGTAGATTGACCGAATGTCAGATAAGGCTCTTACAAATGTCAATGCTATTACGTGTGTATAGAAAATTGCGTTAGCGACGTGTGATGTGGCATATTTATTTCGAATATGGTCAAAATTAATTTATTATTTAAAAAATTAAATAAAAGCTATTAAGGGACACACACACACACATTCGATTAAGTTTTCTCCAAATCATAATTTTCAATTAGTGTAAATATTATGATAGCACGTATACGTAGTAAGAAGCGATCAAAAAAAAGTTTTACATTTTGCTATTTGTACATTAAAAAAAAAGGAAAAACATTTTTTTCATGTGAAACATGCGCCTATATTATTCTAAACGTGTTTTTTACTCAACCATAATTACTAAAATAACTAACGTTAATAAATCTTGAGGGTAAAAAAGCCAAAAATAATATTATACATTATATTATTATTATTATTACCATTATGTATTTTAGCACCAAATCATACTACCCTTTTGGATTATACGCTTAACTAAGGCCTACAAATTACTCTAATTTATTAAGGATCAGGAAGGTATAATTTAGAGGAAGTGTTCTAGCATTTTCGTGGAGGCAGAGGGGAAAATCATTTAGGAAAACCACCCGCAGTACACCCGACCATGATCGAATCTTGATCTCCCGTAATCGGCAGTCTAGTTTACTGTGATAATAGTGCCTTAAACCATGCGACCACCTCATAGGGTTATTATTATTATTATTATTATTATACATCATTCTACTTCTTTATTTTCATATGTAGCCTAACTAAATTTCAATAATGTTTTGTGTTCTATCGAATTGATATAGCTCTCAGCGAAATAACAAAATCATGTTTTGCAAATCACCAGTCCGCTTATTCTTATAAAAACATTCTTTCCTCTTAGAGAAACTTGTTGTAAGCGCTGAATGTTTAGTTTTATGTTATCTCTGTTGACTTTCCCCTGCTTTTGCCTGAAGCAGGTACAGTACGTAACTTCTTCAAGTATTCAATCATTTCCTTCAATCTTTCATCCACTTTGCGTCAGTCTGGATTTGTTTTCGTCATTGTGTACATTCTGTCAGGAATATACATACCTTAGCAATGGGTATTATCATTAAGTATTGTTTATTATGTTTATTATTATAAGAGCTTTTGTGTTATTAATGACTACCTTTATGGTTTTGTTGTCAAAGCTCCTGGCTAAAGATCCAGAGGTCCCAGGTTTGATCCCAAGTTCTTCCAGATTTTTCTTTGAATCAGTGGGTCAAGAACAAGGTCAACCCAGCCTTTAAAAGTGGTGGTTCTGGTCTAGAAAACTGAGATTATCGGCCTGAGGACTCTGTGCGCAGCATTTAGCATTATATTTGCCAGTAAGTTGCGACCACTCTCAGTATAGCTTGAGGGCTTACGCAACGAATTTTTTATTATTTTTAAATGCGTTCAACTACTTTCTAACATAGATCTTACGTATAACACAAGCAGTTTGCAAGAAGCGGTGCGCACAGAAAAAAGAATAGACATGTCAAAACATGCATTTCACTACGTTAACAAACATACCTCAACATTCTAATTAATACTTCAATAACTATATCTCAAAAGACCTATTTGACTACTTCAACAAACGTGCCGTGACATCCATTTGACTACTTAATCATGCATTACAGGCTTATCTGACTTCTTTGATAAACGTGTCCCGACACCCAGTTGATTACTTTAACAAATGTTTACCATTTCAAAAAAACATGTAACAAGAAACAACCCCCATTTGACTACAGCAAACATTTATCGAAACCCGTTTTATTAATTCAACAGCAATGTTTTTATATCCATTCGACTACTTAATACCCGCACTGGTGGAAACTTAATCTAAATTTCAAGCCCATTTAGTCTTTTTTTTTTTTGCGGGAGACGAGAGGGTTTATATTCGAAGACCAATAATTCCACACTATCCCTCCGACAAATGCAGGTATATTTCTTCTCAATTCTACATTCTTAATTTCTACCCACTTATTATGAATAATATAAATATGTGAATAACCCGAAAGTGTAGGACAGAGGTTCTCGACCTTTATTTTTGTTCATGGTACACTTTTATTTGCGGCTCACTGGACGCGCAAGCTGATTGCGGAGAGTCTTCTCTCAGTTTAACGGGAAATGCGTGTTTGTGTCCTCTATTTGATCATTAATTATAATTTGTGCAAGAATCGACAAGGTTTTCATTAATTACTCAACTCTTTGATCGTAAGACATTAAACTAACTGAAAAAATAAATGTACTAAAGCTTTCAGACTTATTTATTTTTTGTTTATATAAAAAAACACATTAATATTGAATAAAACTACTTTTAAATACATAAATATATGTATATATAAATGCCAACATTGTTTTATGGTTGTAAAGCGTGGGTTTGTCAATAGAAACATAAGAGAAAGATGAATGGGGTTGGAATATAATATCTTAGATATGTATGTGAGAAAACTCGTATGGACAAAGTCAGTAATGAATGGGTGCTGAATAAGTAGGGTTTGAAAGAGGATCCATTAGATCAATGTGAAAGAATTATACATTGGTTTGGGCATGTAGAGATGATGAGTGTTGATCTATTATGAAGGTAGTGTGTGTGGATCAAAAGGAAGGAGTAGGCCCTATAAGACGTGGTTGAATGTGATATACGAATGTGTGAAAAAGATAAACATCAAGATTTAAAAGAATAAAGGATCATGCGTGGATGTTGTTGAAGCGAAGGGCGTATGCAAAGATAGGAAAGTGTGGCGAAAGTTAGTGAGGATGGATTAAGTACGGAGTTGATTTTTGAGTTATATGCACAGTTTCTTGCTTACCCCTTAAGGGAATGGCATGATTAGGTATGTATGTTAATTTTTTATATTATTATTATTATTATTATTACTACTAGCACCGCATCTTACTACCCGTTGGGGTTATACGCACTTACGCTAATGTGTGATGGTAGGGTGATTGTGAGATGAAATGGAGGACCTACAGTTTAACATGGAATCCGAACCACGGTGGAGGCCTGGCATTCCCCACATTCACAAGATGTCTTGTCAGAGGTGAAGGAAGGGTTTGGTAATCAGATAAATCTGTGCCGGGACCTGGGATTGAACCCCGGCCACCAGCACAGAAGTCTGACACCTTACCCCTAGACCACCAGGTCACCCTAATTTTTTTTATATCAACAACTATAAGAAGTACCCGGCGTTGACCGGGGTAACCACGCAACCTCCAAGCAACGTTTTTCTTTGATTCAAACATACAGAAATAAAAATGTTTGTTTTATTTATTCTGACCCAGTTTTTAGTAAATTTAAAAACATCTAATCAGAAGTTTAAAACGCCAGCTTATAGTTGCACGTACTAAAATTTCAGCTCTCTGAGTGAGGTAGATATTGCGAAATGCTCATGACAGACAGATAGACAAACACTCTCTTCATTAATATAGGTAATATAACCAAAACAAAACAATCGTGTAGTGTGATACGCGGGGAAACAGTACAAAGAAACAACCACTTCATCAGGCAGGTGTCTACGCCCTATTAAACCCCTGAATTGATCGATGTAAACCTCCTTGGTCCATCTGAGTGAACCAAGAATGTGCACATATCTGTGAAACACAGAGTGTATCATGCACACACATGGACGGTTGGCAAAGTTCATAGAAGTGAAGCAAGTGCTGAGAGAAGGAGATAGATGTCATGGCTCACTTTCTTGTTGACAACCGAAACTCCCCACCCACTCCATAACCCCAACCTCCAAAGTCTAAGGACATGGGATTGTTTGAGGGTGAGTTTCTGTATACCTCCTTACTCTCATGACGACTTTGATCTTTTGACTCTAGCTAAGAACTTGCCCCACAAAAGAAATGCTTCAGGCTGTTTATTCATTCCCTTTTTTTTTATTTTTTAGGAAGCCCTACCATACGTTTGTGGGTAAACAAACTTATGAAAAATTCTTTTCAAGTATAATCGAACGCATGAAATACAAATATACCATATAACTCAGGGAGTTGAACCGAAATATTTATCGACTTTAGTTCTTATCCCGGTTCTCCTATCACACATTTTAAGATACTGGTTTTGGTTGGACAAAAATTAAAGTTCCTGTTCTTTTAGGTTCTCAATTAGGTTTTAGTTCTTAGAAATACATCATTACCTGAAGAAAATCATAAAAAAAAGAAAGATTGAGTGTTTCTAAATAAAATTAAGTTAATGAAATAAGGGCATAAAATACTATTAAAAATAAGAATTATATAAATTTATGGCGTTAAAGAACAAATAAGAACCTGTATGAACCTAAAAAATCATTTTGATTGGAATTCCGGTTTTGGTTCTTAAGTCATTTATTTTTAAAATTCTCTTCCAGTTGTGTTTCCTTAAAGATAAATGTTAATTTATGTTATCGTTTCTGGTTCCAGTTTTGGTTCGACTCAATGATATGAATCATTTAAAGGCAATATTATTATAAACGTATAAAACATTACGTTGGTTGAGCTGTAGAATAAAATAGAACTGTATATATAATAAACTGTATATTTTATGTTCACCTAGAAACAAATGTTATTTATAGGAACACGTCTTATAAACAAATTTTATTCAATCAGCAAACTTAGCTCTATACGCTATACTACCCTGGGGCCGAAAAATGTAATAATTTGAAATTGCATTTGTTTATTTTCTCAAATAAATAACTTGACGGTCTGGATTTTGGTTAATATTCTTTTTCTAGAATTATTTACGAATATGTGTGAAATATTAAGTACACTGACAATTACGTGTACCAATAAAACATACTTACATTCAGAGCAGTTACATCGAAGAAATATATATTTTTAAATTATTACGTTAAAACACTCATCGTTGGGCATGCGGACTAAATAGCAAGATCATCTAGTCTGGTTTAAAGATTATGTGAAAGTTGAGGTTTGAATCTCGGGTGAGTTTACTGGTAATGGGATTTCCTAAATAGCTCCCCAGTTCTCCTTCCTTCTAATTCGGGTGCATTTCCTTTACTTTACATTTCCAATCAGTATTCCATTAATGCTTAGATAGTTAGCAAGATGTAAAGCAAAAATAAAATATAAATGACGTCCAATCTTAGGTTTATTAACCTATTGAACTAATGGGTAAGGAAGAGGAAAGTTTTCAGGAGAAAGTGCACCCGCATTAGTCTGAATAAAGGGTTAAAAACAAAATATAATATAGGAAATCATACCCAAATCATCCAGTTAATATTAAAACTTCAAACACCTACCTTTTACCTCGTCACTGACAACGTCACTGACAATCTAGCCTACGCCCTACAACACGTGACCACAAGTGAGGAATATTTTATTGTTACATGATTTTATTGTAGGGTGCTACTAGGGGTAATTCCTCTTGACGGAGCTGTACTAGTAAATGGTTATCTCTTTCTTAATATTCATATTTTCAACAACACACACAATCAAGCAGTGAGCAAACGTGTCTGCATTGGCTTATAAAGGGCAAGTTTGAAACTGAATGGGAGGAAAGCCTGAAACAATTTATTAGTACATTATCGTCATACCTGCTTCGGTGGCCGCGTGGTGAAATCGTCCTCTCACAATAGACTAGACTGTTGATAGCAGGGGGATCGGGGTTTGAATCCCATTCGGGTGTACTGAGGTTGGTTTTTTCTTAAAAGGCTTTCCTCTCTCACTCCACGCAAATGTGAATACATTTTCTATAACTTTAACCTTCCTCATACCTGACTCAATTGTTTGAATATGAGAATAACCCTGATGGGTAGAAATATAACCCGTATAAAAAACTAACCTTGACAACAGCTCTCAAGCCATCATGTATTTTTTCTTTTGCTGTAACAAAGTCTAGTTTATCTCGAGAAGACGGTGCATGTGTGAACACACTTTGCGCGCGTGTGCGACTAGCATGACGTCATCAGGACACGTGTATTGCAACCCACGGGAGATGGTTTAAGGTAGAAAGGAGGGGAAGAGAAGTCAAGGGCATCCTTTTAGAGTGGGGGTGCACTCCTTCGAAAAGAAGGGTGCGTGCTATACAAGAAGTATCTGTCCTATATATTTTTCCGCACTTCATTCTTTTCTTTCTTTATACTATCTGAATTTATTCCTCTCTCATTTTTTTTTGTTCTTCAGTTTTTTTGTTTTTTTTTGTGTTTTTTTTCAATTTGAATCTTTTCTTTCGTTATCATCCTTCATACGGTTCTCTCTTTACGACCCTCCTTATTATATAGTTTCTTTAACTTCGCATGTTTCTTTTTGAGTTTATCATTATTCACGTTTTCTTTACAATGGTATCCTTCCTTTCATATTTGATTTGTTTCCTTCCGTTTTACCCTTTTCTATTTATTTATTGCACTTAGTATTACTACCCTTTCGGGCTATCCACTTTTAATTACTTTATTGGCGTAAGAATAAAAAAGAGGTATAATTTTATAATAATTTTACCTATAGCGCAGTAGGAAAATGAGTAGTTCACCCTGAGAGGTCTCTTGTATATTTCTTGATCATTCCAGATGACGAGTATACAAACTCACTCTACCCCATGTAAGAGTGGAAATCCATTTTGAAAAAAACTTTCGTTAAAATATAAATCTCACTGTTAAGCTATTATTTATTGGACACTTTATATCACTATGATAATCAAACCAACACTCGACTTAGAAACTAACTGAGACTCTACACAGTAAACGTAACTTATGAATCATTGACACTTAAAAAGTCAACATTTTAGGAATTAGGTACTTATAGTTTTTCTACATTTGATTTTCATTGAAGTTTTCCTACTCTCTATCCTCTATCTGCTAATTCATTCCATTCAGATTAATTAATATACATACATGCATACATACATGCATGCATACATACATACTTACATACATACATGCATACACACATACATACATACATACATACATACATGCATACATACATACATACATACATACATGCATACATACATGCATACATACATAGATACATACATACATACATACATACATACATACATGCATACATACATACATACATACATACATACATACATACATACATGCATACATACATACATACATACATACATACATACATACATACATACATACATACATACATACATACATACATATATACATACATTCCCAATCATGCAATTCCATTACGGTATAGGCAATTAAATGTGCATGACGCATTTAATAGTTCTAGTGGAGAAAGTTTAAAGAAGGTAGTGTTTTGATTAAATGTACCTTCATTTGTTTCGAGAGATAGAATGGGAAATTATAAACAAAATTCAGTACACCCAACCGGGATTCGAACCTCGATCTCCCCTTCACTAGCAACCCAGTCCAAAACGAGAGTAGCACGTTCGAACATGTGACCAGCGATGCGTTTTTGATTAAAGCACCTTGATCTAGTTCCACGTACTAATTAACTTTTGAGGTCTATTTTACAAGCCATATCCTTTAACTGATACCCGCCTCGGTGGCGTAGTTGGCTAACGCGCTTGTCGTGTTGATCTCTACTGCTGAGGACGGGGAGATCGAGATTCGATTATCGGTCGTGTGAACTGTGGGTTGTTTTTCATAAATGGTTTTCCACTCTTCCTCCACGCAAATGCGAGTTCACTTCCTCTAATTCAACCTTCCAAATATCTAATCCATTAGCGTTATTAGTACTTAAAGCGTATAACCCGAACGGGTAGTAAGACGCGGTGCTAAATATTATAATATACTTTAACTGATGTCATTTTCAACATCTGCAAGATAATTTAGAGATATTTTGACAATATTTTCTAGTCTTCATTAGTGGTGTTGTGGATCTTCTAAAAATGTCGATATATTACGATATAGCAATTCAAATCACTAGATTTAATTTCTCATTATTCTATCTCATCTGTCTTTTCGGTCTGTCCCGTCCTCTATCCTAATCCTCTCTTTCTCCTTAGCCAGACAAGACATCTTCAAACATCGCGGGAAACTTGGGGTACACTGACTTTTTAAATTACGATATTCTGAATTGATTTTAAAGAAAGTATTAGTATATATTTTAAAAATAAGGGTTGATTATGTAACATATCTTGACGTTTTTTATTACCTTCATTTTCCTTGTTTAAGTACGTTGTCTACCTGTGACGTAACGGAAAATCCCACTTTTCTAAATGTTTCTGTAACAATGTATCATTTAATTTATGCTCTTTAATGAAGTGTGTCTTCAACAATGTACATTATTTCTCCCCCTCCTCCCACAATTCTTATGAGTTTTTATGAAATTGATTTATTTCAAGACAAAAGAGTGAGAAAGTCTTTGCGATTCACCGTACCATTAATTTGTAATAGTACCATAAAATAACCATTAGAGGCGTCTTATTAACTCTAGTGTGGTTTGAAAAAAAAAAAAATTTGAAATATTCTACAAAGGGAACTTAAGCCATATATATTTGGATACTTCAACAATAAACATATTATGCTATGTTTCAGAATTACAAACCAACCTAGCTCTAGAATATAAGAAGCAAGGTATATACAATATGAATCACCCTGAAATTATTTAGTTAATTTTTTTTTTTTTTTCATTTCACAAGGTCAGTACTTTATTTACGTTATGTATATATGCCAAAATAAAAGGGTGAGACGTTGAAGGATCATTGGATTAAAACGAAAGGAAAAAGAGGTTGTAGGGGGAGGTTGTTAAAAATTGTCCTCAGTAAAGAAGTAACAACTCGTAACGTTGTATGGTGTAAAGTAAGACTACAAGATGTCAGCACTTGTGATGGCCGGGGTAATCTCGCTATGCTGGTAATTGAGCTTGCATGGGTAATGAGGTGAGGAAGAGGATTTGAAGAGGAGAAGGGAAACGGGGGGGGAGGGAAAGGTTTACTGAGGGAGCTTACTGTAACAACCCACTAACTCAAAACTGGGGCCTTTTTTAGGCGGGGGTGGGGGTGGAGAGAAGGTTTGAAAGGGTTTTATGCCTGCCTGGGAAACTGAGATATTGCCAATATGATGTTGCGCTTAAGTTAGATATTAACGAAGCCTTAAACACTACGCGAGTTTTATGTGTACTGGAATGAACACAGAACTATTTTCTATCCCCCTATACATATATAGACGTGTAAACATTGTTTAGAAGGGGAAATTACCACTCTGAAAAAGAGTTCAAAAAGCCATATAATTTGCTTGATCACATATACACTCTCACATACATACAAACTTACATATATACATACATACAAACTTACATATATACATACATACAAACCTTCATATATACATACATGCCTACATATATACATACAAACCTTCATACATACATACATACATACATACATACATACACACTCACATACATACATACACACATACATACATACAAACCTATATACATACATACATACATACATACACACATACACATACATACATACATACATACATACATACATACATACATACATACATACATACATACATACATACATACATACAATACATACTATATCGCCGCTTCTTATATCTAATAGAAGTGATGAATACATTTACAAATATATTAAATGACGGATGGGAAGGATCAAACATAAGAGAGATATACAAGTCCAACAAATCAGTCTATTTAAATTCAAACAAGGCCAAACAATTACAAATGGTTAGACGAGATCTTATCCAAAACATTCCATTGTTTATCATACGAAATTAAATCAGTTACTTTAGACATCGTTATCCCAATAGGGACGTTGGGTGCGAAACACCTTGTTTACACCTGCAATCAACACAAATATGGTTGTGTTTATATTATGAAAGGTTGTAGCTCGTTAAAGTAGAACTAACAAACATTCTACTACGAAGGTGCGCTTTACTCGACACAACGGCAATTTAAATTGAAACCATTATAAATTTAAGGTTAAGCAACAATACATAACACCACTCCTGCCTTGCGGCTACTAGACTTAAACTAAACTGTGGTTTTGATATTTTGAAACATGGCTCATTGGAGAGGCCAAAATGGAGAGGTGAAATGTATTAGTATCTAGATAAGATTAAAAACATTATCTTTTAAGATTTAAGGTTATAAAAAAATTCACAAAAAGGTGACATTAGCTTATTTTCAACAGCGTTTCACGGGAAATTTCACAGTGACTTAGAACATGGGTATAGCCTTCCTCAAACAATTCGTCATTACTTTCTCGCTATCTTACAGGTAGAGAAAGTATTGTGATCGTCAACAAAAATTCGAACTCGAGATTTTGATGAATCTCGATGTTCCGTGAACCCGCGAATCCTAAAAAGTGGTTTTTGCATTTCGGTCTGTCTGTACCTCCAACTAGAGCCTAAACTATTTTACCGATCGGGCTAAAATTTGGCATCTAGGGTTGTCATACGGTTGCCCCGAGAGGTTTTTTGGAATTGAATATCAAACCCTAAAATTAAAGGTAGTTTACTGAAGAGCAAAAAGAGAAAAAGTCAATTTTCTCAAAATCGGCTCTAACGATTTTGATTAAATTTAATTTTTAAACATTAATAAATATTCCAAACAAAATGGATACTCTTAATATTTCGGCAACATGACTTTAAGGGCTCTGGTCTGATGCGTAATTTCTCATTTTGTATCATATCTCCGAAACTATTTGAGAAATGAAATTACTTATCATTACAAATATGTATTTCTATTTATAATACAAATATTGTAATCGAAGCATATTTTTATAAGACCAATAACTTTCAAACTATACGCAAATATTTATATTTTTAAACTTTTCGAACACTTAAAGTTAAATATTGCGTCCTTAAAAATATCTAACCTGAAATGTTGATGGATTTCGACGTCTCGTGACCCCCTGAACCCTAAAAAGTGATATTTGCAATGCCGTCTGTTTGTGTGTCTATTAAAACTTAAAATTAAGAGTAGTTTAATAAGGGGCTAAAAGAGAAAAAATCTATTTTTTCTAAATCGGCTCTAACTATTTTGATTAAAATTCGTATCTAGGAGTTGGTTAGGATTGATTATAAATGTGCGTATAACTCGAAAGGGTAGTAAGGCGCGGTGCTAATAATAATAATAATAATATAAATAAACTGGCTATTTTCATTTTTCCATGAAAATGACTTTTAGAGTACTTTACAAAAGCTGAAATTTCCGTGTCTCCGCAAATATTTGCGGATACTAAATAACTTATCATTGCAAAATCGTATTATTATTAAAAATAAAAAACTTTTATATAAAATAGATTTTTATAAAACCAACAGTTTCTGAGATATTGGCAAATATATTAATACAATTTTGTGAGTATTAGTTGTAGAGAGATACTACTTAAATTTTAACGCAATAATTCTCCAATGCCATAAAGTAATTAAATATAATTAAGTCTCTAAAAGCTTATGTTGTTTTTCCTTAAACCTCTTAGAAGAAATGTTTGTACAACAATGATCTATCTCTATCATTTTAGAATCAAAAGTCAATATTTACATTTTTTATTGGTCAAAATTTATAAATGAGGAATTTAATAGCAATGCGATGACATGAAGATGTGCAACACCTAATGAAATGTCGAAAATGTTAACCGAAAGTTGAAATTTTAATACGAAGTGTTGACCCTTGATGACCCAATAATGATCTTTTTTATTTGTCCAAACATACTAATGAGGACATTACTTCTTTAAAAATAAAATTATAAAATTTAAAACGGGGACTCAAAAAATGTTTTAACATAGGTATAGTGCAATTTATGCGTGGGTTTGCTAGTGTATATTATTTCGTTTCACATATATTACGAGTTTTGAGAAAATATCTCCATTTTTAAACAAAAGAGCGACAAAGTCCGTGTGGAGCTCCGTACCATTTATTGTTTATAGTGTCACAATTGAACCATCTAAAACAATATCAAAGATTGTTTTAGTGGTGTTGAAATTTCAGTGCTCCCACTCCCATAAGAAATGCTACAGTGTGTTAATACTTTCTTTCAAATCGGTGGCACCCTTAATTCATTAATTAATGCCAAATTTAAACACAATCTGAGGTCAAAAGAAGGTCCCTATTCTTAGATTAGATCATACGAACAATATAACATCAACGTTTAACATACCTGCACTGGGGGGCACGGGGATAAAGGCGTCAACCCAGTCTTATCTGGTTTGCTGATAATGGAGAGGTTCAAAGTTTGAAACCCCGGCCGGGTTTATTTAGATATTCCAAAATAGTTGCCCCCTCTATTTATACTTAAATGCTCGTACATTTTTATTTAAAATTGCACCCTCTTTATATCTATCCTATTAATGCAATCACGTGGAAATCCCAGAAGGGTTGTATGTAAGACAAACATTTGACATTAATCTCACCCACAGAATCATTTGTACTTGGCTCATTTTTGTTTTAATGATCAATATTTACATTTTTTATTGGTCAAAATTTATAAATGAGGAATTTAATAGCAATGCGATGACATGAAGATGTGCAACACCTAATGAAATGTCGAAAATGTTAACCGAAAGTTGAAATTTTAATACGAAGTGTTGACCCTTGATGACCCAATAATGATCTTTTTTATTTGTCCAAACATACTAATGAGGACATTACTTCTTTAAAAATAAAATTATAAAATTTAAAACGGGGACTCAAAAAATGTTTTAACATAGGTATAGTGCAATTTATGCGTGGGTTTGCTAGTGTATATTATTTCGTTTCACATATATTACGAGTTTTGAGAAAATATCTCCATTTTTAAACAAAAGAGCGACAAAGTCCGTGTGGAGCTCCGTACCATTTATTGTTTATAGTGTCACAATTGAACCATCTAAAACAATATCAAAGATTGTTTTAGTGGTGTTGAAATTTCAGTGCTCCCACTCCCATAAGAAATGCTACAGTGTGTTAATACTTTCTTTCAAATCGGTGGCACCCTTAATTCATTAATTAATGCCAAATTTAAACACAATCTGAGGTCAAAAGAAGGTCCCTATTCTTAGATTAGATCATACGAACAATATAACATCAACGTTTAACATACCTGCACTGGGGGGCACGGGGATAAAGGCGTCAACCCAGTCTTATCTGGTTTGCTGATAATGGAGAGGTTCAAAGTTTGAAACCCCGGCCGGGTTTATTTAGATATTCCAAAATAGTTGCCCCCTCTATTTATACTTAAATGCTCGTACATTTTTATTTAAAATTGCACCCTCTTTATATCTATCCTATTAATGCAATCACGTGGAAATCCCAGAAGGGTTGTATGTAAGACAAACATTTGACATTAATCTCACCCACAGAATCATTTGTACTTGGCTCATTTTTGTTTTAATGAGTCCCTCCCCCCCCCCCCGTTCCCTANCCCTAACAAGAAAGGTGGGGACGAGCAGAGAGGGATATTGTTAAGGGTCCCAACATCACCCCCACCTTGTTAACTGTGAGACCCCCTTGCTTCACCTTCTAACGACTGAAGCATCATAGTCTTCCTATTCCTTGTTTTTACTGTGTATAGTGCATACACACTTGCATGGCACCGTCTAATGAGCGTCACAAAACATGACCAGTATCACAAATTCTTAGCACTCTGGACTATGATCCAGGAGACTGAAACTTAATACCTACAATATGCGTTGAGGATGGTATTCCCAAAATGGGTCTTCACATTCTGCTATATATATATACCTTTACAAAAGGGTTCAATTTAATTTTTAATCCAAGGAGGTAAAAATGATGACAAAATTAAAAATCTTCGAAAATTTCCTGGACATAGAAAGGAAAATCACTTTAAAAAAAATCTCCCAGTGTATCTGGTCAAAAATAGAAATCTAGTCCCTATCTGTTGAATCAGACTGACGTGTTATATATATATATATATAGAGAGAGAGAGAGAGAGGGGGGGGTTACCATTATTAGAAACCTTTTTAAATACATAGTTAAACACAACTAAATTCAGCCAGACGTGTTTTTACGAACTTCTAACCTTTATTTTATTTATTTGAGGTATTTAATTTGAATTTTCTTAACCAACTGAGTGCATCAGCACACGAGAATTTCTATGATCGTGAGCAAAAGGGCCTACCAATGTTGCCGGTAAAGGTATTTTCACGTACCTTCCTAGGTTATTTTACATGCCGCAATAAATATGGGACTGACGGCTTTGCTTCAATTCCGGAGAAAGTTGTGCTATGGATTTCTATCGCTCAGTAAAAATTCGTCCACTTTTGCTGGGTTCGAACCCACGAACATCGGATTCTGAGGCAAGCACTTTACCCCAAGGTTTGGTCTTTTAACGTAAATTGAGTTAGTATTACTTACATATTATATATTGATATTTATTTATAAACTGAGGAGAAAAAGAGATATGTTGTAATTTTTTTTTATCGCAACACATAACAATTAATATAATTAAATGTAAATATATACATATACACCATGCAAGTCCTAATAATATTTCGTGTCAGATTGACAAGTCCTGCCAACAAAATTTAACGTTTTGAGAATTGCGTGGCAAAGCGTAAAGGACTTGATAAACAAATTAACTTCGTTAACATGGTAGCAATGAACGTCTTTGTCTAAGGAAATTAATATTCACCTCATACTCCTTTTTTGAAATGTAATGGCTGAGGAAATAACACTGTATTCATCTTGAGTATCATGTTTGACTCACGCAGAAGTTTCAGTGACTTTTTTTTTCAACTGAAAGGTATAAATGTTAAAACCAAAAATACCCTAACAATTCGGCCGTATTTGATCTGCGTAAGAATGTCATTTAACGTCGTAACTAAGGAATCAGTTCTATTTTCCTAAATTTTCTTGAAATTTTCCATCCTATGTCACATTTATGTAGAAACTAGGGATAACAAACTAGATCCCCTTGATCCTCACTGGTATTTTAAGAATAGAGAATCTAGATACCTTGATTTTTAGCTCTCATTTCCCAATAAGTGAAAATTACGGCATTAAACGAAACGGTAAAATTGAGAAATTGTTAGTTTTTATTTTTATTTATCAGTTATTTCTCCGTTTCATTTCAATGACATTTTATGTATTCGAAATAACCTTTGAGAGATCTTATGCAGATCAAACATCGCCGATTTGTTCAGGTATTTTCGGGTTTTATAATGTAAATTTTCTAATTGTTTTATTATTATTATTATTATTATTATTATTATTAGCACCGCGTCTTATTACCGGTTCGGGTTATACGCACTTACGCTAATGTGTAATGGTAGGGTGATTGTGAGATGAAATGGAGGACCTACAGTTTAATGTGGAATCCAAACTTCGGTGGAGGCCTGGCATTCCTCACATTCATCTAATGGTTTTACATCAATTGATTGAAATAAATAACAATTTTTCAATATGAGGTTGGATACATATAAAAATATCTAGAATCAAAAAATCAAGGTTAAAAAAAATTTAAGACTAGGCATTTAGCAAAGCATCGTTTGCATCTTTAGTAAAACTATTAGAACTGTAATATTTTTACATCAAAATTAAACGATTCTTTACAAAATGACACATACACATCCTAGAATAAAATATTTGATAAAAATTATGTTGGGCTATTCAATTAACCTCTACTTGATGTATTTTTATTCTAAATTTTTTTCTTTCTTTTTTCTAGGTAAGTTTATGATGAGATGTCAATATGGTTACCGAGGCGCATACGTGAGTATTATTAAAAATAACATCAATATTTTCTATTTGAATTAACGTGATATTCTCTCGTAACATGAACTAATGTTCTACTTGGAAACCCACATTTGTGAGCACGCGGACTGTGTCATAAGTCTTGTCTTGTATATTTAGCCGGTGAATGTGGTAGTTGTAGCTCAAATCCCAGCTGTCTTTATACTGAATTTTTTTTTATTAAATCGTTTTCGCACAATATTCCAGCTTAAATGCTGGTACATTTCCTATAAATTTTACCTTTTCTCATACCCCTATACCATCAGTGTAGATATGCGGATAGCCCGGATGGGTAGTATGACGCATATAATACCGACTAAAAATTGGAACTAGCTGTATGTTACATAGCTGCCAACTTTAGGAAAGGTGTTTACAACTAATGTTATTAGTAAGAAATATTAAGACTTTAAAATTAAATATACTAATATTGTTTTTATGTAAATATTATGGATATAAATGTCAATAAACTTTTAATGGTTCAATACATATTATTTACATATAAACTATATTAGTATATCCAGTTTTAAGGTCTTATTTCTTATTGCAACTCTCCTTACTTAAAATACTATTTAGAATGTTTTATAAAATGTTAATGTTATTAATAGTAAAGCATATATTTTAAAATAAATAATAAAATAAGAGTAATTTTTGATAGAGGGAAACCGTTCAGGGGGAAAAAATCTTAAAACACCCGGCTGAGATTTGAATCTCGACCTCCCATTAACCGGAATACAAGACCAGACTAGACCGACGTCGTTGTACATATGTCTCTAGATGCAGGGGAATGCGAAATAATTCAAATAGATAAATTATTCATGCATTTCACCAAACTAAATTATCGACAGGGCGAGGCAATGTTGGGTTGAGCATTTGACATTTGGTCTGTCTGTGCGGATCTTTGTTACGTGATAACTACCAAATGCTTTGACCAATTATGACGAAATATTGCAGGGGCGTTTTTTGAGCGTAAGCCAAACAGACAATTTTTTTTATCTGTTTCAAGATGGCTGTCACTTAAATATTTGTCTATATGTTCGTTTGTTTCGATATGACTGCGAAATATGTGGGCCAATTTTAACGAAATTTGGCAAGGACATTCTTTGAAACTAGGCCGAACAACGTATTTACGCAATTTTTTTAAATTTAGCTATTAGTTTCAATATAGTTGTAGCTCAAAACGGTTTTTAGTTTAGTAGTTCATCTCAAGTGATTTGAATTTATAATTCAAAGCAATCGTTTGAATGCATATAACATTTTTTTTTAAATCTTGACATCTATTGGGAATCTGACATATTAAACATCACGAACAATGATCATTATTGATTAATCTAATACACTTTTGAATGTAGTATTTCAGTCAACTCTGGCTCTAATGAACCTCTACGGACTCAGATATTTGGTTCACTATGTCTGAAGTTCACCTAAAAAGATTTTTTGAAATAATTAAATATTAAAGTTCGGCAGAAGGGAATGTAATTGTTTTTACAGTTTTTATAGGATTTACATTTTTTGGTCAAAATAAATCAAATATTTCTCCAGTAGCAACATAGAGCTTCGTTTTCTGCACATAATAATAAAAACAGATTTTGGATGTATGTCAAGGATGTCCTGGAATTTTGTCAAAACATTTTCTCTTTATTTAAAAGCTTTGACAACATTCTAGGACACCCTTAACAGATATTCAAGATATGTTGATATTAGCATATGCATAAAACTAAACTCTATGTTGCAACTGGAGAAATATTTAATTTATTTTGGCCAAAATTGTAATGTTATCAAAACTATAAAATTACTCGCGCTCCCTTGTGCCGCACCTTGAAGTAGTGGGTTAGTGACAAACAAAATAAGAGTTAAAATACAATAGCCGTTTAAAGAGATCTATTAATTAATCTTTTAAAAAAATCTTTTATATGCTGTTTTAATTTATATTTTTTCAGATCCTTCTCTAGAGTGTTCTTTTTCCACAATTGATTCAACACTATCCTTGCATTAAAAAAGCTAAACTGAGTAGAAAAGTATTTTTTTTTAGTTTCATATAACCTCTCGAAGAAAGGAATTAGTGAAACAATTACTAAATGGCCACAGACTGACATCCACTATCCTGTAACTCCTGTTGTATTAATACAACTCAGATTACTGTCTTCCTTTACTCACCGCAGACAAAGATATTAAAACTTAAGCCAGACCATGAGTACAGTAACCGTTTAGGTTCAACCCTTCCCCTTAACTTTCCGTACTTTCAGTCAAGCTTTGTGCAACCTAAACAATAACAAAATTAGAAAATCGGTGTCTTCAAGACCAAACAACGAAAAAGTTATGTTTTTAGAGTGACATTTATTATTGAAAGTTTCAATTTTTCTGTTCACTAAAACAGAAGTTAAAGGTTTATTATAAACGAATTTTGTAATACACATTGAAATATATGTGAGTTGGGACCTGTAGCCGAATGTTCACTACAACTGAGCTCACTAAAACCAGAGTTGACTGTAATTTGTTTTCTGTCTAGTTTGATCGCCAAGAAAAATATCAGTTTCAAATCCAAGGATAAATGTCAACTTGAAATCTAAAGAGAAATGCTAAGACTGTACTAACGATATAACATAGGTTATAACATAATGTACTTAACTTGCTTTTAATGAAGAAGGGAAGTCTGTGTTCACAGAACTACTAATAAACACATAATTAACAAGCTATCAATTTAGTTTTGCTTTTTAAAAAAAACCAGCGTAGTGTTAGTTCATTTCAGATCAAACAAAAGCTAAGCTAAATAATGCAATTACTACTTGTCAGAAATAATTTGTACAAAAAGCCGGATGTATAATCGCTGACGAGGAAATGTTCCTACAGTTATGGCTTATTAAGTGCGCGCCCTTAATTTCCCCTGGCGATAAAGATAGCTATTAACTTGTTCAAACCTTGATATAATTACTCTGTTCAGTTGTTCAGTATAGTTCAAAACAAGGTGTCGAAAAGAACGTGTGTCTCTTATCAAGAAAAAGTATCGTAATCGTGAACATTTTCGATATCGAGATTATGATTAATCTTTACGTTTTATGCGCGTTCGAACCCAAAACCGTGGATTTTATAATTAGGTATTTTCTTGTGTCTGTATCTCTCTGGACACAGATCTGAAACGGTTAAATGGATTTTGTTCAAACTTGATATTTGGGTGTTATAGGGCAATACTTCAGGGGAATTTTTTTCATCCAAACCTTCAAATTAAGGGTACCACCAGTCACTTGAGAGATTTGTGTGGTCGTAATCACTTTAATGCTTATAGCCCATCTCACCCTACAAATAACAACTAGTTAGGTAGGCAATACAACTCTAAAAAGATATTGTACCGTGGCTTGGTTTTTTGTATTATCTTTCAGAAAATAGTGGAATCGAGACCAGTGAAGTCGTTTCACTGCAATTTTTTTTTAAATAACATAATAATAATAATATTTAGCACCGCGTCTTACTACCCGTTCGGGTTATACGCTTTAAGTACTAATTACTCTAATGGATTAGGATTTGAGAAGGTTTAATTAGAGGAAGTGAACCCGCATTTGCGTGGAGGAAGAGTGGAAAACCATTTAGGAAAAACAACCCCCAGTTCACCCGACCGAGATTTAAACCTCGATCTCCCCGTCCTCAGCAGTCGAGCTCAACACGACAAGCGCGTTAGCCAACTACGCCACCGAGGCGGATTTTTAAATAACAAAATTTAAGAACAATTACCTTATATTTTCTTAGCATCGCGTCTTACTACTTGTTCAGATTATATGTATATTTACTAATTACGCTAATGTGCTAAAGAATGCTGAAATTATTGAAAGTGTACCCACATTTGCGTGGGGGTAAGTGGAAAACCATCTTGGAAAATTCACCCTGATTACACCAGATTAGAATTTGTAACCCAATCACCATGTCATTGGCGGTATAATCTAACATGAGAGCTACGCCTTAGACCATGCAGCTACCGAACTAGGTAAAATACTATCAAACTGATACAATTTATTTTGTCAACTAAAGAATACGTCATAAAACTGCATTTTGATACGATTCTTAAGAGCATACTAACTGAGAAACTAAATACAATATTACACTCGAACTAGAACACTTATTTTAGTGCGATTTAATTTCTGCTTTCTTCATTTGACAACAACTAAATTGGGACCATTCAAATATATGTATTTCATCTTAAGATAGTTAATTATTTCTCAATCTTGTTGTATTTGTTAAAAATACGGTAAAACTTTTTCACTGGTCTTATTTCCACTGTTTTATAAGCTAAAATATAAAAATCTGTATTACCTACCTAAATTGGTGTTAACAATCCGTGGGGTGACATGGGCGCTTATATTTGCCACTAACTTTTAATATATATATATATATATATTATATTCACGTTATAATAATCGGTGACATCTAGGGAAAATGACCATGTATCCATTCGACAAACCATTTGATCGTCAATAGGCCTATCTTACGTTGAGTTGTTACTTTGGGCAGTCATAATTTTCACAACAAATCATTTATTTTTAATTATGCTTCTCTTTAAACCACTTTTATATTATTGAAACATTGAACGTCTGAAAATAACCATTTTTATTTCTCTCTTTTTGTTAAAGTGGTGTGTGTGGTTCTCTTAACAATGTTTTTCAAACGAGATCTTCTAAAATGCTATGTTATATTTATTAATTAAGATGGCAAACCAGCCGAAACAATTTTGGTTAGTGACTTCGTACAGACATTTTTTGATTGTGTTCATGTGCTGTTTACAAAATAAAAACGTTTTATTTTGAAACTAATATTTTGTATGTCTCTTTACCTAAGTGATAAAACATATTTATTTATTTTGGTGGCCAATTATAACAAGATACAAGTATTAATATAATACTTTTAAAATTATTATTTCATGTACTATAACTAATACTAAAACCAAAATACATTATTGTTGTATTAATATATTTGGTTCTTTCAATAAGCTACGAAGAGGCCAATTAGTTATACAGTAATTCTTATGGTGGTATTATTATAATCGTTTGGTAACACTTTTAATTGAAGATATTTTATTAGTAATCCAATATAATTATTTACTAAAAGGTTGACTTTCAGCCAACATTTGAAATTAAGAATCTTCCCCTCTTACCACCTCTTCTACCGTAGAATGGATGTACCCACACTACTGTATTTATTAAGCCTTTCTGAAACTTCAAAAACACTAAGAGAAATCTCCAATAATTATCTTTTAATGTTATTTTATTACTCTTTTTAAAATTACTGTATATTTATGAAAAGATCTATGTTTCTAAGCATTCGCTTTGATCTCAGCACTTATTTTACTTGAAACGTCGTTGAAATTGAGCCAATTTCATGTTTTAATAATTTATATATAATTTAAAATGTAGTACATTTAATAATATAGGATCATGTTGATGTCCCTAGCCTCTAGTTTGACTATAATCATATGTTAAAATACAAACCATCTTTTAAATAATGCGAGATTTCTGCACGTCTGTGATGAATCAATGGCCCTCTTAAATTCTGGCGCAGATAGTAGATAACAGTGCAATAGTGATACAATATTTTTGTTAGGGTTCGTTCTTTGGGCCTTACTACCCGTCTGGCATATCCGCATGTTTTACAATAGTAGGATAAGGATGAGGAAGGTAAAATTGAGAGGAAGTGTACTCTGGTTTCTGTGGAAGTAAAATGAGAAAAAGTATTTAGGAAAAACTACCAGCTGAGATTCAAACTCTGAACTTCCCTATCAGCGAAGGGCCAAGAAAAGACGAAAGTGATACATTTTTCCGCGGTAATATTTGCAGATCTCCAAAAGAGATTATCATTAGAAATTTAATATCGTGTAAAATAAATAAAATTTATAAATAAATACTAAATTATTTTAGGTAATATCTGGAATCGAACCAGGTTGTTTCATATCTGTAATCAAACTTTCTAATCTTTAGATACCGGATACATTTTTATGACATAATATGCGTTTTTTTAAGCAGTGTTGAGGTTAAATTTTATAAATATTTACTCCAATTTTGTATTTTGTCTTATTTTATCAAGCAAATCTTGTAATTTTGAATTCAAAAGTTCATAAACAAACTTTGTTATGATAATGTAATCAAAAGTTATTAGAGTTTAATTTACTCAGTAAAGTCACATCGCATCGAGTGCAAACAATTTTTTTATTAAATATTTGTGCTCTTTGATTTGGTGTTTGAACTGAATTTTTGTTTTTCGGATCTATTAAATATCAAAGCCGTGATTTTTTTTATTGGTTCCAAGAATACTTTTAGTTAACTACAAAAAAAAAGTTTCGTTTAAAATATTAATTATAACCAAACAAATAAAAAAATAGTTCTATAAAAGTCGTAAAGTACCGGCTTTGGTAGCATATTCCATAAAACATATACAAACGTAGACACAGTAATTTCAGTTTCCCATTTACGAACCAATGTTTTTTTTAAATGAATCACCGACCCTATTTTTATTGCCGTTGTCAGTCGATCTGTTTTTTTTTAAGCCCTCCCATCACTCTTGCCTTTCACACTAGCCCTCGCTCCCTCTAAAAATACACACAACTATGACACATAATACACACGTACACACACTGTGTGTGTGTTTCCGTTAAATGTTACATGATCGCCAACCATTGACATAATCGCAGTGTTCATACCGACAGGAAAGATAGAGTCAACTCCACTCATCCTCAATTTCTAAATCCCAAAACTTTTGATTTGATTCTAATTTAAACCCTAAAATATATATTTTAAAATTCGTATAGTTATCACTTTTCTATTGTGATTGAATAGCACGCTCGACGTAATAAATTGTGATTTGATTATAATCCTGCCTGGATGCTGTTTTTTTCTTCTCTCATCTCTCTAGATAGTGGGCTTAGAAATTAATTGTCTTAACCCTGTGTATTTTATTTAGCTGTCCAACACCTTAGCTCAGTAAGTGTTACGCATGCGTATTGAGTCGAGGGTCGAATCTATAACTATAAAATAATAAAATACTAATAAAACAAGTAAAATGTTAACAATTTTGACAGAAAAAATATATTAGCATTTTCTAGATTTCCTTTTTAATGTTAAAATCACTGAAAAAATGCTAATTGTGTAAAGTCTGGCGCCTTAGCTCAGTCGGTAGTGTGTCTGTTTACTTAGCTAAGGGTCCCAGGTTCGATTCCTGGCACGGCCGAGAATTATTCATTGATGAAAATGAGGGTTTACCCTTTCATATTGATAAATTGATGGCCGGGGACGGGATTGTGTGCCTGTCCTAGTCTTAAGATAGATTATAAGACATGAAACTGCCACGGGCCTAGCAAGCCAGTAGTGGAAAAATATATTGCTTGAATAAAAGAAATCTGACCCTGGTCATAGGCTTGAAACAGTAATAGATGTAACTGATTGTGTGGTAGCTTAAAATAATCATCGTTATTATAATAGTTATTACTTTAATAATAATTAAATATACTCTGGAAGGAGAGTAAGTTTGTTTTCTCAAAATGTAGGGTAAGTGCTAAACCTGTTAGATGTAAATAAAATGGAAACAGCTGATATAAGTAAATTGTGAAAAAGTTTGTGAATAAAACGGCCTGGATTTAAAGTTGTAAGATGCCAGGCCAATTAATAGCAATATATAT
>CABEEJ010003993.1:0-13662 GCA_901482245.1 Timema douglasi
TAGGAACAAGACTAACATGACTGTGCAACTAGGAAAGAGACTAACACGACCATGCAGGTAGGAACAAGACTAACATGACTGTGCAAGTAGGAAGGAGACTAACACGACTTTCTCCATCATTGCAGACCCGTGCGCTGAGAAGCATTGCGGTGCAGGCAGAGTGTGTGTCTTGGACGAGCTGGAACAAGCGCAGTGTGTGTGTATACCCACATGTCCTGAGGAGGCAGATCCCCGCAGGAAGGTGCAGTGCACCAACATTCACTTTGAATAGTCATAGAGGCCTAATGCTAGGCTGCCACATTCCTTAACCCTCTTAGTGCCATGCTCATAATAGATTTGTTTATCAGGTAATGAATGCCATAACTAGTGCAAATCGGGAAAGCCGATATCATCAGAACTCATCTCGCTTCAGTGGTCGCATGATCTAAGGTGCTACCTACTCTTACAATAAACTAGAATTCTGATAATGGAGAGATCATGGCTTGATTGCGGTCTGGTGTACTTAGGTTTTTTTTATCTAAATGGTTTCTCCACTCTCTTCACACAAGTGTGGGTACACTTCCTGTAATTTCAACCTTCCTCATCCTTAACTCATTAGCATATTTAGTATATAAGTGTATTACCCAAATGGATAGTAAGACGTGGTGATAAACTCGTCGGATTTGGCCCTTTTAACTGGAGAAGGCGGAGCCGATCTGCCGATCAAATTGGCTCATAACCCCAAAAGGGATAAACTGAACTATCTACTAATTTAGATTAGTGTGTTCTAATTGGTAATTTTGTAAGCTTATGCTGCTCAAATAAGGTGAAAGAATAAGACACCAATTTAGATAGTTTGGTGTATAGCACACAATATTATTTCCGTATAGCACAATATATTAGTTCCGACTTATAACATAGTATATTATTTGTGTGTTTGTAACTAGTAGAGGTATATGAAGCATCGAAGTTGAAGGTCAAATATCCTTCTCTTCAACTTAAACAACCACAGTTGCTTTTGCAGCTTTGAAGCATTTCTACTTCAGTGATTTATTTGATAAGTTAATCGTTATAGTCTCTTGTGAGTGTAGAGAAACCAAAGGCTGAAAGATAAATTACAATTTTAAATCACTCTTAATGACATACAGTATCTATATAAAAAATAAAGGTGACTTTGCCACTAAATATGTTATAAGCATGTAATTTATGCGATTAAATTTTGTTTTGAATTTTATTGTACTATTTCCCTCCTTAGTGGGTCGTGCAAACAAATATTCTAAATAGTGATTTTTATAAGCTAGAGTTGGGGGAACAGGGGAGGAGTTTATGAAAATAGAGTGGTGGGGTCAGGGGTGGCCAGGAACATTTTGGGAACCAGTGAGCTAAATGAAAATACTGACAAAAAATTTTGTTTGGGGCCATTGATATATTTTAAACTAGTACATGAATAATGTTAAACTGTGACTGTCAGGTGTGCTCCAACCACAACGAGACTTGGGGCTCGGACTGCGAGGTGTACCAGATGAGATGTTGGTGTGACAAGGGGGGCCCCGAATGTAAGGGGGAGGAGTACAAACATGTCCATATTGAGTACTACGGAGTCTGCAGGGATATGCCCGTGAGTTCAAACATATTCTTTATACCATAGTTTATAAAATATTATTAATCTGTGTGTTTATTTAAATTATATTATTAAACTAAATCATTGTTAAAGGGTAAACAAGTTCCACAAAGACTTACCTACAGTCATTTGAAAAACAAATGAAACAAAACACATTCAAATGTAAGTATCTATGACAGATTTTAGAAAACAATACATTTTGCGTTCCTATGAGCTGAGTCACAAATAACCGATCTAAAAATTATAGCAATTATATTTGAAAATTAATTATTTTGCAATGCAAATATTTATAGTGTTTGTGTTTGTGAAATAAGTGAAGTCCTATTATATTGTTCCTTTCCGCCCTCAAAATTAAATTCATGTATGTTCAAGAAAAAAAGTCCTGGGAATAAATTTAAAAGTATTTCTTTCAGACATACACTTATAGAGAAGGGGAATACATTATATCAATATTATTACTTCTGTTCTTTTTTATGATTATAGATATTTTAAGGAAACTTTCAATGTGTATATTGCTGTAGTACCTTTTGAATTTTGAGTCGTAATCGTGAGTTCTACCTTACATTTTATTAATATTAGCAAGGAGGGGGAAATTCCCTGGTTATCACCCCCCTCCTTGCCCCCACAAATACTGAAAAGGCTACATTTTGAAATTTTTTATAATTTTACTGAATGTAAAATATCTTGTAAGCGTGATTGATTCAAAGGGTTGGAGTAGAAGTTATATAAGAGGACAGCAGGGAGAGTTGTTCTACTGTGTATGAGACCTGCTATGGAGAAGAAATGTGACCTTGAAGTGTAAGGAAGTGCTGTATGGGGTGTACTTTGTACCTATTGTCACATATGCAGCAGAAACATGGACAGTGAATGTAATAGAGACTAGGAAAGGGGAGGCTATGGGAATGAAGTATGGGAGGAGCATGTTAGCTGTCATGAGGAGAAACAAGATTAGAAATGAACTTATTTGGGTAAGAGTGTTGCATGAGATAGTAGAGGAAGTAAGACTGAGATGGTATGGTCATGTAATGAGGATGTTGGGAGTACATGAGATAGATACACGCCTCGGTGGCGTAGTTGGCTAACGTGCTAGCCGTGTTGAGCTCGACTGCTGAGGACGGGGAGATAGAGGTTCGAATCTTGGTCGGGTGAACTGAGGGTGGTTTTCCCTAAATGATTTTCAACTCTCCCTCCACGCAAATGCGGGTTCACTTCCTCTAATTCAACCTTCCAAATTCCTAATCCATTAGTGTAATTAGTACTTAAAGCGTACAACTCGAACGGATAGTAAGACGCGGTGCTAAATAATAATAATAATAATAATAATAATAATAGTACATGAGATAGTAGAGAAAGCAATACTGAGATAGTATGGAAATGTAATGAAGATGGAAAAGGAGAGAACACAAAAGAGAATGATGTAAATAAAATATGTAGGAAAAGGACCGCAAGAGAGACCAAGAAATAGATGAGCAGATAACAAAAAGTGTGCAAGTGAGAGTAAAATAATGTAAGAAAATGATTGTTTACATATATATGTGCTGTTAAACATCACACATATCTGGTACACTAATCTCACATGCCAAATCCCCAAATATCACCATCTCAAATGTATTTCTATTTCGTTTATATAAAGAGCAATAGTTACCTTAAATGTTGGTACATCGATAGGTCCGCTGGCCGCAGAGAATTGGTGATATGGCCGTAGGTTTTACATGCCTGACCTACATCAACAAAACAATTACACAAATTTGACTGTGCCTATTAGGAATGCACCGAGGAGGAAAAGGCCGACTTCCCTCGCCGCATGCGTGACTGGTTGTTCAACATCATGCGTGACTTGGCCGACAGACAGGAGCTGACCCCCCACTACCTCAAGATGGAGCGAGAAGCTGAGAACAACCTGACGAGACGCTGGAGCAACGCCGCCGTGTGGAAGTGGTGTGATTTGGACGGTCATCCGCACGACAGGTGAGATATTTACATTCACACAGCTCACGCATGAGAGGTACTTCCTGTTGTAGGGTAAACAATATAAGGCTGAGCCCCTCGAATCCTCAAATACTTTGAACCCCTCATATTATTTAGAGTTATTTGACATTCAAGGATCCGAGAAAATTTCTGATTTAAGATTTGAATCCTTAATTATTTTTTTTTCAGTGAATTTTGTTTTAGAGCTCTAGTACTGCTTATTAGTGTTTCAGATCCAATTATATTTATAGGACAATAAGAAAAACCAGACCCCCGACCAGTAATTTAACACTTAATTGAATGTATGAATGTTATAATGAATGAATTATAAGAAATAATATTAACCTTTGATTACTATTTGTATTTTATATTATTCTCTTATATTTATTTTCTCTTATGTTTAAAATTTACACAAGATTTAGATTCATATTCTGGATTCAAGAGTAAATGGAGATTCGGATTTGTAAAATAGTGGATCTGACCCAACTCTGATAAAAAATAAAATTTGGTTGCAATATTGTTATAAAGATCTACAACTTTGTTCAGTGGGTAGCACATTTTGTCTACTAAGCAAAGGGTCCAGGGATCCATTTATGGTATGGCCGAAATATTTACTATTGGTGAAATTGGGATTTGCACTTTCATTTTGATTATTGATGGCCAGAAGATTGAAGTGTTGTGTCTGTAGGAGAGTTAAGTTAGTTTGTAAGCTGTGTGCTGATATCAGTTCGTTTAGAGAGTGCATGTTAAATTTTACTAATCATTAACTTTCTGTTACCGCCAAAAATACTACACTTACTGTTTAAATGATGCATATTTTATGAGGCTGGATAGGAACCTCCCAGTTGAAAAAAAAAATCTCTTTTTTGAATCAACCAAATGGTTTGTTTGTCAAAATAGCCACCTATTATTTAAATAAATTATAGTCAATCTATTAAATAAATAAAAACAAATATCTTGCACAGTCTTACAAATTATCGATATTAACTTTTGTCTTCTTAACCAATCAGGGTTGTTAAAATTCTACCTCACTTATTTCTGTTCATTTTGTGCAAATATGCAGGTGATTTGGTCGGATACAGTGCATTTCTCATAGGAAGAACCTTATTTGACAGTCGGAACAAACTACTAGTACATGTACTCATACGTCAAGCCATGTGATCTGCAGTTGTCACTTTTGATAAATATTATCAATACCTATTTAATATCATAGTAAAATGTTATCATTGTTGGACACAAAATATATGTTTTTTATTTACTAAAGGCACTTCCTATAAAAATGGTATTCTAGTAAAAGACAAACTATTGAACGGTCGATAAAACTTTGTTTGATTCTAGTTCTGTTTCACGTCACGAACTGTTTCCAATCAGAGCCCCACTGATGGCTCTGGAGCACTGCATTGCACCCTTCCTAGACTCTTGTGACGTGAATGACGACCATCGCATCACTCTCAAGGAGTGGGGGAAATGCTTGCAGCTCGACGAGGTATGTTGACAAGGGGTTCGGAGGGTGGGGGTTTCCTGAATTTTGATTTTTATAGGAGTGAAAATTAAACCTCGGGTAGAAATTTACAATAATTGTATTAACTGCGGGGCCATACCCCCAAAATACCCCGATTTCCCCTTTCCCTCAAAAGTATTCTTAATAATGTATGTTAATATTCCTCCTTTATTCCTCGGCTAGTAGCTTATCAAAGTTTTATACAATTCATAGCACATACAATGTAAATCATGTTTTAAAAACTTTAAATTGCTTCAACAGGGATATAAGGTTTGAAAAATATCTCCTGTTGGGGGACTTGACCGCAAGCCATCATGGATTAAAACAAAAATTGGGTGTAGCCTTGAATAACTGATACAAACTATCAAAATAGGAAAATCCACCTAAATGGTCAAGATGTGCACTTCATTTATCCTTAAATGGAGCAGTCTTACCTTGACTGATTACACTATGACCCTATCTTATAAGCTGCACCATAGTGGAACCAAGCAAGGTAGCAGTCTTACCTTGACTGATTACACTATGACCCTATCTTATAAACTACACCATAGTGGAACCAAGCAAGGTAGCAGTCTTACCTTGACTGATTACACTATGACCCTATCTTATAAGCTACACCATAGTGGAACCAAGCAAGGTAGCAGTCTTACCTTGACTGATTACACTATGACCCTATCTTATAAGCTACACCATAGTGGAACCAAGCAAGGTAGCAGTCTTACCTTGACTGATTACACTATGACCCTATCTTATAAGCTACACCATAGTGGAACCAAGCAAGGTAGCAGTCTTACCTTGACTGATTACACTATGACCCTATCTTATAAGCTACACCATAGTGGAACCAAGCAAGGTAGCAGTCTTACCTTGACTGATTACACTATGACCCTATCTTATAAGCTACACCATAGTGGAACCAAGCAAGGTAGCAGTCTTACCTTGACTGATTACACTATGACCCTATCTTATAAGCTACACCATAGTGGAACCAAGCAAGGTAGCAGTCTTACCTTGACTGATTACACTATGACCCTATCTTATAAGCTACACCATAGTGGAACCAAGCAAGGTAGCAGTCTCACCTTGACTGATTACACTATGACCCTATCTTATAAGCTACACCATATTGGAACCAACCAAGGTAACAGTCTTTCCTTGACAGATCACATTATGGTTCTATCTTATAACCTGCACCATAGTGGAACCAAGCAAGCTAGCAGTCTTACCTTGACTGATTACACTATAAGTAGGGCTGGGTCAATGATGATAATCAATCCAATTTATCGGCCGATATTGGCACAATTGGCCCAGTATAACCATTTTTTATCATGCAGATGTTTTACGCCAATAATTCAAAATATATAGGTATATTTTAAATTTTCAAGTCATGAAAATATAATTCATAGTTCAAACAAAAATATGTAAATACAGTCTCTTGCATGTAAACACAAATTCTTTAACTCTGCACAAGATATTTTATTTTATAATAAAGAGTAAAACCATCATTTTAAACAAAATAAACCATTCAGTTTATTTACCTAAAGGCTTATTTCAAATTATGAAATAATTGATAAATATATTAGAGATAGAATTTCTCAAGTAACAAAGTTAAACATTTTCAAAAACAATATTAGGTGGGCCAGTATGATTGTATTTGTTGTAGATTGATAAAAAAATTAAAAATACATCATATTATGGCTATAAGTAACATAGTTCTAATTGAATACAAGTTGTATACCAACCTAATATGAAATCTTACCTACATCTTTCAGTACATGCCGAGGCCTGCGCATGCACACAACATTTTGCTTTCTATTTAAATAATTTTCGTTTTGGATTTGAGCTATTTATAATCTATATACCCCTATCTTTTCTGTTGGCTGAATTTATTAGACTATATTTTATTTATGTAATCGTAACTTATTCACTTAGTGAACATGCATCTTATGCAAGTTTATTAGTATAACTCGACACCATCTCAGTCCACATAGGTTGTTTCCGAGATGCTACTGTACTATCATGAAAAGTATAAACGTGACAAAATCAGATAATTATTGTTTTTTGAATATTGTTACTTTACACTTTTTTTAAAATTGCAAAAAAAAATAAAAAATCTGCATTGGTACACTTTTTTTAAAATTGCAAAAAAAAATAAAAAATCTGCATTGGCTACCGGCAATATCAGCAACAAAATTTCGGCATTGGCAAGATCTGCAAAAGGGCTTACCTTGACTGATTACACTATGACTCTATCTTATAACCTGCACCATAGTGGAACCAACCAAGGTAACAGTCTTACCTTGACAGATCACATGGTTCTATCTTATAAGCTACACCATAGTGGAACCAACCAAGGTAGCAGTCTTACCTTGACTGATCACATTATGGTTCTATCTTATAAGCTACACCATAGTGGAACCAAGCAAGGTAGTAGTCTTACCTTGACTGATTACACTATGACTATCTTATAATCTACACCATAGTGGAACCAACCAAGGTAACAGTCTTACCTTCACAGATCACATTAGGGTTCTATCTTATAAGCTACACCATAGTGGAACCAAGCAAGGTAGTAGTCTTACCTTGACTGATTACACTATGACTCTATCTTATAGCCTGCACCATAGTGGAACCAACCAAGGTTGACTGATCACATTATGGTTCTATCTTATAAGCTACACGTTAGTGAAACCAAGCAAGGTAGCATTCTTACCTTAACTAATTGTAATATGACTATCTTATAAGGTGAACCATAGTGTAACAATGTAACGTGAGCATGCTACTTTTCAGAGTAAACGAAGAATACCATTAAGGTTTAAAATTAATTGAAGTAAAAGTTTTCCTCACAAGTATTAAAAGAAACCTAATATAACCCAGTAATATACTTTAATTTATCATGGAAAACTACAATTTAAAACCAAATGAATCTTTCTTGTTTAGTCCTTGAATTATGGCATTAAGAATATTACAAGTACATGTTTTAAAATTATAATCAATAATCAATTCGGTTTATTTGTGGCACATTTATTGGATTACTTATTTCCTAATGTTTAGTGAATAAATTATATTTAAAATTAATTGAAACTATTATTTCTAATTAGGGCCATTTCTTAATTTGCTGTCATATGAATTGGCTTATTTTAGTATGATGAAACCATGGACTTACGTTTTCTTTCCAGGATGATCTCGAGGAGAAATGTGATGAACTGAGAGATGAATTCGATGAGAGTAATTAAGAGATGAAATGGTGGTAGTACTACACTGTCCTGGTTGAACATGTCTAGCAACTGTTCACATACAAGACATCCATGTTTTTCAACCGACGCAAAACTTGGTCTACATGTTTTCAACTACAGCAATTCTTTAATCTATTCATTTCTGTTTTTCATATATATTTGTTTTTTGCATTGAGATTTGTTTAATTACCTGGAGTAGTTCTAAAATAAACAACAAAGGGTGTTTGTCTGTTGTCAATCAAGCTTCAGGAACAGGTTCATATTTCATTGGAGACAAATGTTTCACCAAATTAAACCAATTGTAGAGAAACAACAAAATCTTATTAAAAAGTTCTTCCATGTGATTTAAAACACCCTCATGTGATGACAGTCACTATCAAGTTAAGGTTAGTGTAAAAACTGAAATGAATTTAAAATGGGCATTCTCTCTTTTAATTGAAGTTCTTTTGAGAAAAAAAGGAATTGCAGATAGAGACAAACTTAATAGAATTCAATATAATATGAAATCTCACTCAGACTAAACTAATCAGTGCACTAATAGAAAGATAAACAAAGATAAGTTTAAGTAACAACCTGAAAGTTGTTTTTTTATTCTTTCTTGTGTTGGTAGTATAAAATGTAAAAACTATGGAATGTAATGTTCTGATGAAATATTGAAAATGAAAGGCCTTTTGTTTATTTTATGAATCACTTTTTATATAAATGACATATTTGAGCTAATAGTAACAGAGGGCAGGATAGCAGCCGGGGACTCTAATTGTAACTGGGTTCAAAATTACTATTAGGTCAAGGATTAGGTAATTTACAAACAAAAAATTAATTTAAAAAATCAGAATGTCTCTTTACCAGACACTGTGATTATTTTAAAAGTTGATTAGCAAGTTTTAATTTTGTGGTTTGAAAAACGTATATTTTACTGCTGAATCTTACTTAAGTGCTCTTCAGCACTATCGGGGGTCGCAAATGTGGTGCTAATTAGTTTATAAGTGTTTCATTTATCATTCATTAAGCAATAGAGTTATTAAATGTTTATTAATACAGTCACCTATATGACTGGAAAGGTAGAATATGTAGGTAACTTAAATTTAATAACCAAGAAATTCATCATTAAAAACATGTGCCAAATTCATAACTTGTGTTTTATATTTTTAGATATAGTAAATAAAATAACAAGGAAAAAAGTATTTTACTAGGTAAAAAAATACATTATACCATACCATTTTTATGTAACCATAACTTTAAATTGTATGCTCATAAATGTATGTACCTACTTTAAGTTTTTATTTGTTTCTAGTAAAAATAAGAATAAATATATATTTAATAATAGATTGGCGGTTATTGTTCTTGACAAAAAACAATTTATTTGAATGTTTAAAAAAAATAATTCAAAATCTTTTTATGTTCATTATAAATACTCGATTCTTTTATTCAAACCTTTTTTCAAGGACTTTTAATAACCGACCAATCGTGCTTTGACCTAAAAAATAAGTGTTTGTATAACACACAATTGTTGTATCACAACTCTATAAACACTGCCACTAATTATAGTTTTCACTTTCCAATAAATAACTGATTAAAAAAACAAGCCCAGTGTTTATTTTTTAAAGTTTTTACTACTCATTTAAAAATAAAACTACTTTTAACGAGAAACATTTCTAACCAAGCTATTTTCCCCCTAAATAAGTCTAGCCTGATGAAGTGAGTTGATATAAATCCAACTGATAACTGAATCAGAGCCTCAATATTCTCATGGTCCTGAGTTGATATAAATCCAACTGATAACTGAATCAGAGCCTCACTATTCTCATGGTCCTGAGTTGATATAAATCCAACTGATAACTGAATCAGAGCCTCACTATTCTCATGGTCCTGAGTTGATATAAATCCAACTGATAACTGAATCAGAGCCATCAATATTCTCATGGTCCTGAGTTGATATAAATCCAACTGATAACTGAATCAGAGCCTCAATATTCTCATGGTCCAATCAGGGCAACGTCACTGATCACTGTCAGAGTGGGGGCCACATATGCTCATGCCGGGATCACTACCAACTTAACGTTCACTTAACTTGAGCGTTGTCCAGGAGAGAACTTTAACATTAAGTGAAGGTAGGCGTTCTTTCTAGATAGCCAATCATTTTGGAAATGATGTCAACCCAGCTATTTAGTACTTCGTTTGTTTATGGTATGCAGACGAATTCTTCAGTACATTTTTCTTCTCCACGTTTCGTGATCTTTAAACACATTGTAGCCTCTTGTTACACTTTATTTTGTATATCCAATAAACCCCTATTGCAAGTACTTGTAGCCTAATAAGCACTAAATGGTTGGTTTCATTTTAGTGAACTAATCGTTTTCAAACAGTTCAAATCCATCTGTGTTTTGCTAGAGTTTTTATGTAATGTTAGGTGAATCCTGATCCCGGCATCACTGTCATTTAATGATAACATTATATTTTGATGGAAAAAAGAGGCATTGAAATCACAAGATGGTGGCGCAATGGAATCAACTGTGCCCTCGAAGCTGTGGGAGCACTTCTGTTACAGTACCTGTGAATTGTATGTAGTAACACAGTAGTATGTTGTAGCCATTGGAAAAGCACCAATTGGATGTGATATTTGTCTTTGGATAATGGTGTAAAGTGTTTTGAAATGTAACTTCACTTACAGATTATTATAGGCCTTTATGGTAATTATTTAACATATTGGTGTGACTTGCCGTCCTTGTTGCAAGTATTTAACATTACAATACAGTTCTATATCAATCGGAAATGTTTCTTTTAACACACTCAACTTTTAACAACTTTGAGCGGTTTTGGAGCCCACACCTCTACGTGTTGCTCTGGTACTAGTTTTCGACAAACTGGGGCCTCACCACTGGTCAGAAAACAATTGCAAAGTTCCTCTGTTCGTGCAATCTGTATCATGTCAGGTCAATCTCTCTCCACCAGAGGGGTTTATTCACAGTGGCTTCCAACTAGTTAGTTCTTCTCTATCTGCAGAAGAAATATAAATACTAGATTGCCTGTGTGTCAAAATGACTGTGTTGGTTTACCATGTGGGGGGAAAAGTTTGTAATGATAAGAAATTGAAACTGAAGGAACATTCAAACTTCCTCTCCTAGCTAACTCACTTTAAGTTGTTGAATTTTAACATTAAATAAAGAATACCTGGGAAATAAATTATATAAAAGTGTTAGGTTATAATAAAAAGGGGCTGGTAAAATTATATTGTTACAAGAATTAAAGTTGATGCTCAAGTAAACTTATAAAGCTGCTCTGGTACCTTAATTTGTGAAAATAAACAATTAGAAATATAATAAATTTAGTAGATTTTTATTTTGATGGGGCATGTAAAAATGTTTAGTCTTACAATTAATAATCTATAAAATTTTTATAAAGTTGAAGAAAACTTATATGTACAAATATATACCTAAGTGGTATCAAAGCTGCCGTGTCCAAGTTTGAATACCACTGACTGAGGTATGCATTTGTTTGTTGAAGAACCTCTACCAAACCAGTGAGGAGATGTGGGTGTTAAGCTTACCCCCTTTCCCACTGAAATGTATCTGTGTGTGCTCCCTAACTATACTTTGACTCCATCTAGTGAGTTGAACAAGGAGAATGGCTGCTAACTTAGTTTATAAACTGACCTACAAGTCTCACATCATATAAACCCTGAATGTATGACCGCTAACATGACAGACTCACTTCGGGGGGTTGAATGGTCTAAGGCACCTCTTTTTAAATATGCTGGTGGGTGTACTAAGAGTGGTTTTTTTTAAAATGGTTTTCCAATCCACACAGATATGAGTACATTGCCTCTAAATTCTATATTACTAATCCTTACGACATTACATAATTAATGTACATGAGTCAGGTAGTGAGGCGCAGAGAGAAATAAGGGGCTGTCCATAAACTACGTCATGCTAATTTCTTTTATCAGCCCTCCACCTCTCTTGTAACAATTTTGTAAAACTCCTTTTTAGAGAGAGTGTACCTGCATTTGCATGGAGGTATAATAAGAAACAATTTAGGAATAATCACCCTCAGTACATCGGACTGGGATTAGAACCCTGATCTCCTTGTCGACAGAAGTCTAGTCAACACAATAGTGACACCTTAGACCATGCGACTACCGAAGCAGGTTGCAATCAAGTTGACTTAGGCTATTTTTTCTCTGGATAAAAGACTATTCTTTTTTAAATCTTGGAAAGTTCCATTACAGGATAAATAATAGTATAAAAAACTTTAAACAACAAGTATTGTGTCACGAGACTATAATTGTCTGGAGCTTGGAGATAGCACCTAAACCTGTTACACAATACAGACAGGTTCTGTTGAAGGTCATACACCAGATAAGTAAACATGTAATGTATTAGTCCTAGGGGTCAACAAATTGGGGCCAAATTTTCTCGACACTATTCTATGCACGGACTTCATAGGTAGAGTGATTGCTTGTCCTTGGGGGAATGGCTTCACTTTCTTAAAAAAATGGCAACCAACTGCACATTAAATAATCGTAAATTAAAAATAAAGATATACTTTTATCAAGTCATAAATTGTCATATTTGTAAATTATTGTAAACTATTTTTTCACCTATGATTTCATAAATTGTAATGTAGATAGGACTATAAAGTTAGAAATCTAACTTTATTGTCACTTACTTCACTCTCCTTGGTATATTAGTTAGTGTAATCATTCTAGATTCAATATATATTGTATTATATCTAGAACAAAAATTTAAGCGCTAAGGTGGATGGGAGATGAACTAATAGCTATCAGCAGGCATTTTAATGCAAAACTGTAATTATAAGTGCTTAAAGTGTTAATAGATACTCAGAAATTTTAAAAGAATTATTACAAATAACGGACGGTTTTAAAGCAACTTATAAAAAAAAGGGTGAATGCACATGAATTAAGATTTTTAAATGTAGGAAATTAAAGAAAACATTGTATTTCATCAAGAGTAACGCTAATGCGTTTGTAAGAGAAGTTAACACTGTATGTATCCCCTTGCCCCTATAGAGGCCACAACCCGTGGGTGTGACTATCTCTAAGCTAAGTATTTCACGCTCCAGTGCATCTTAAATCGCGGTCTTTACAGCCATTCTTCACAACCCTTTCAAAAATAAATATGGAAACATGGAAATTCCTGAACTTTTCAAGGCCCAGAGCAATTAAAGGACTTTTCCAGGCCTTGAACAAAGACACATTAAATTCCAGGTCTTTCAAGGACCGTATGAGCCCTGTTATTATACAACATTACAACATTATAGTTCTCCCCTTGAACCCTAGATACTTTCCAACCAGTGGCAGCAGAACCTTATTTGTGTGTGAGGAGAAACGGGGGGGG
>CABEEJ010003993.1:13773-72033 GCA_901482245.1 Timema douglasi
GGGGGGGGAAGAGGCAATCAATCGAATACCTTGCCTGCAATATTTTTGAAAAATTACACTCTTTAGAAGCTATTTGAATTTGGTTTTAATTGAATCAAATTTCGAAATTGAATCCTAAATAAATGATTGCCCATTATGAACAATAAAATAAAGGAAATTAGTACTTAAATCTGAGCAATTCTAAGCAAGATTTACAAACCAAGATATGTTGGGCTATGCTACAAGTCAAAGCTTAACCAAACATAAGATATAACTTTTTTTATCATATTCTTTTTACCTGTCATATTGGTCCAACTCAACCAGACAGAGGAATGTTAAAATTGCTTTTATGTTATAAAAATTGTGTTCACTAATTAGGTATCCAAGCTAATGGGCCCCAGAACATAAGCTTGTCATCCAACCCTATCCTGAGACATCTCCATCCAATCCTTAAGCTGACACACAACCTCCTTCAAATACATGTTAACATGATCCTCCCATGGACGTCTCGGTTGGTCTACCAAGGGGTGCAATATCTTCACGTTTCCCGTCTGAAATGTTGTGCCATCACCCATATGCGCCACATTACACCACCCTACCTCATCCTGGCCAACCTGGAGTATTCTTTATGTGTTTGGGCATGCGTACCATTAGGAATATTTAATTTTCTTGTTGGAAAAACTACTTTAATTTTGAGATTGCTGTAAATAAATATTGTTGAATTTTCCAATATTTTTAATTGCTACTTATAGCTCTCCAACAAAATATCTTGAAGTGACCAGTAAAGAGTCCATAAACAGGTTCATATAACAATATAAATAGTGTGGGAAGTCCTCATTGGTGTTACAGAACCAGGGACTATACAATTAGAAATCACAAAATAAACAAATCTTTAAACTAATTTAAAAGATGAAATTAGGAATTGAATAGTCAGGAAATCCATGCTATTACTTGGTCAGTAAGTTGTTGACAACTCACCTGATGCCAAGGAATATAAAACTCAAAATATACAAAATTATAATTTTACTGGTTCTCTATTGGCGTGAAACGTGGTTTCTTATCCTTACATGACAAAAACAAATTTAGGGTGTTCGGAAACAAGTTGCTTGGGAAGAAATTTGGTCCAAAAAGGGATGAGGCTACTTGGGTGTGGATGAGATTACATAATGATGGGTTACATACTAGCAAACCCATTGGGAAGACCTAGATGCAGATGGAAGGATAGCATTAGAATGGAGCTTAAAAAGATCAGGTGTAATGAGGTGGACTGGATAGAACTAGATCAAGATAGGTATAGGGTGTAATGAGGTGTACTGGATAGAACTAGATCAAGATATGGGTATGGTGTAATGAGGTGGACTGGATAGAACTAGATCAAGATAGGGTTAGGATGCAATGAGGTGGACTGGATGGAACTAGCTCAAGATAGGGATAGGGTGTAATTAGGTGGATTGTATATATTATTTAGCACCGCGTCTTACTACCCGTTCGGGTTATATGCTTTAAGTACTAATTACGCTAATGGATTAGGAATTAGGAAGGTTGAATTAGAGGAAATGAACCCGCATTTGCGTGGAAGGAGAGTGGAAAACCATTTAGGAACCCCCCCCCCTTTCACTCGACCGAGATTCGAACCTCGATCTCCCCGTCCTCGGCAATCTGGCTCAACATGACAAGCGCATTAGCCAACTACGCCACCAAGGCGGGTGACTGGATATATCTATCTAGAGATAGGGATAGGGTATAATGAGGGGGCTTGTATATAACTAGCTCAAGATAGCGTTAGGATAGAACTAGCTCAAGATAGGGATAGGGTATAATGAGGGGGCCTGTATATAACTATCTCAAGATAAGGATAGGGTGTATTGAGGTGAACTGGATAGAACTAGCTCAATATAGGGATAGGGTATAATGAGGGGGCCTGTATATAACTAACTCAAGATAGGGATAGGGTATAATGAGGTGAACTGGATAGAACTAGCTCAAGATAGGGATAGGGTGTAATGAGGTAAGCTGGATAGAACTAGCTCAATATAGGAATAGGGTGTAATGAGGTCGAATGGATAGAACTAGTTCAAGATAGGGTTAGGATGCAATGAGGCGGACTGTATAGAGCTAGTTCAAGATAGGGTTAGGATGCAATGAGGTGGACTGTATAGAGCTAGTTCAAGATAGGGTTAGGATGCAATGAGGTGGACTGTATAGAGCTAGTTCAAGATAGGGTTAGGATGCAATGAGGTGGACTGTATAGAGCTAGTTCAAGATAGGGTTAGGATGCAATGAGGTGGACTGGATAGAGCTAACTAAAGATAGAGATAGGGTGTAATGAGAGGGCTGGATAGTTAGCTAAAGATATGGATAGGTAACATACTTTTGTAAGTGTGGCAATCAACTTTCGAGTTCCTATTGCTATAAGAGTAAGTAAGTGATATTTAGCCAAGCTAAACAATGTTTATATAAGTGTTGCTGTAAAATGTGTTAATATGTTATGAAAAGTAATACTGATGTGTGATGTTTGTGTGACAGAACAGATATAGGCTAAAAAAAAAGTCGCGGCTAGTTCTAGGGTGATTATTCGTACCCGGATTTTCTGAGACTGTCCCAGTTTATGGTACAGTGATTTGTAACAGTAAATGTCCTAGATTTTAAAAACCAACTAAATTTTTTAAGATGAAAGTGTTTTTATTCGTTTAAATTGCCACATATAATCTGCTATGTGGTCTACATTTTTGGTATCATTGTTAGAAATACAGAAGTTTGTTTTAATCATCGTTTCGTTCAGTTTGAAATCTCTTTCGTCCTCTTTTTAATTTAACAAACTGGACAAGGAAGCATCATTAGCGATATCTTGCAGGTGTCGCTTTAAATTTGTTGCGTGTTTTCCTATGGATATAATCCATTCAGTCAATAAATATAATAACACAATCATATTTGTTTAGAAATTTTTAAGTCCCTGGATTTCTTTTCTATTTAATAAATATAGTAAAACCCACATGGGATTGTGATCTGTGTATTATTATTATTATTATTAGCACTGCGTCTTACTACCCGTTCGGGTTGTACGCACTTACGCTAATGTGTAATGGTAGGGTGATAATGAGATGAAATGGAGGACCTACAGTATAACGTGGAATCCGAACCACGGTGGAGGGTGGTCTGTGTAAACTTGGGTGAAAAGGGTAGGCGGATTAAAACCGCCACAAAATGTATTTATTTGTATTCTTCCTCCATTCCTAGTGCAGTATGTAGGTAGCTTAGGTATTGGAGCTGTAAAAATCAAACTACAACAGCAATTGTTTTAACTACAATACCAATTGTTTTAAAAAAGTTTTAAATTGTTTCAATGTTTAAGAAAAATCCTTTTATTATTATTATTATTATTACTACTAGCACTTACGCACTTACGCTAATGTGTAATGGTAGGGTGATTGTGAGATGAAATGGAGGACCTACAGTTTAACGTTGAATCCGAACCACGGTGGAGGCCTGGCATTCCTCACATTCACAAGTTAAAATCCTTTGAATCTCCTGTATGTAGGCCCTGGTGAATTGCCTGGTGTTGTAGCCTTTGCTCCAATTCACTTAAGATATGTGAATTATAGTCTACATAAATTATTACAAGTATTTTATGAGTTAAATTGTTGCCTACTATTTATCATTTATAATTTTATAAAAAGATAGCAATTGAATCAGAGCAAATTTGTCTTGTGAAAGGTTAGGTATGTTTTCTTGTAGACTTGACTTGTCAAGTTTGAACAAGGTATTTAATTACTATAATTCTCTTGCTATATTTTCAACTAGCAATCCCACACGTCGTTGCCGATGACCCCTTCAAAAATTTGTTAAAAGTAGCCTAATTAAAAAGCTAATTAAAAATGTAAAAATCCAGCTTCTAGGTGCAAGTCCCCCTTTGATCCACCTATGTTAAAAATTTCAGATCCCTGCATGCTGTTGATTTGGCTGGGCATCGCACAAAAACATACACACAAACACTTTCCTTTTATTATTATATAGAAGATAGAAGAGTGGAGGATAGAGGCGCGTTCTTGCCCACTTTTGTTTAGTTTGTCATCTATTCGTTTATTTCGTTGCTATGGTGATGATCGAAAAAACAAAAGAGCACAGTTGCCATGGTAACAAGTAGAGGATAAGGAAATAATTATAAGATAAAAGTATAAACAAAATAATTATATCAAAATAAACAAAATAAAAACTTATATAAGCCTTTGAAAACCGTATAACCGCTATCATAGTATTATATTTAAGTTTCAATTCGTTTTAGAGAAATTGTCTACCTATATTATTGTAAATACTAAACGTGCTTAGACATAATTGTATGTTAACATTTTACACATAATAGATTTACAGCTCGCGAATATACACGATTAGAGACTGTACACTGTACACAACAGTACCTTAGTATAAGTATTATTAATAAAAACATAGCTTAGTGGAATGGAATCTAAAAATAAACTTATTTGCAAACTAAACAAGTCATGTTGGCAACGGCCAGCAAGTCATAACTTTTTTTTTTCCAAGATGGCTACTTTGTACAAAGCCAATCCGCAACTGAACTTGGAACGCATAAAATCAATAGATTTTCATAAGAACCCTGCCGCTTGGTTTGACGATAAACTATAGTCCTACTTATTTTTGTTTTAGCAATGGGATTGGTTTAAAATGTTTACAAGCAGCAATCGTGTAAAACTGAGTTGTTTTAGAACATTGAAATTAAATTATATAATTTAATCCAACTTGGTACTCTCAGAGATGCATTCACCACCTATCCTTCCATTTTTACAGGATATTCTGCCCAGATACACGCACAAAAATATGCACACATTTTCAAGTCATGCAAAATCGAAACCTTTGCCCTCAATTAATAATATCATAAGAGAGCGAATGAATTTGACCAAAAAACAATACGACATATTGTTACTAAAGTAGGTACACAACAAGATAACGTAAATTTTAACAAAATTGATTACTTGAAAGGACAGGGAAAAGATAAATTAAACGAATTAGCAGTCTCCGAAAAATAAAACCATGTTCTTTTAAGAATAGTATATTGTTTTCTCACCTTGAAAGTAAAATAGAATATGGTTATGGACTGTACATTTTCGTGAATAACTTTTGATTAGGTGACCTGGCGGTCTAGGGGTAAGGTGTCAGACTTCTGTGCTGGCGGCCGGGGTTCAATCCTCGGTCCCGGCACAGATTTATCTGATTACCAAACCCTACCTTCACCTTTGACAAGACATCTAGTGAATGTGGGGAATGCCAGGCCTCCACCGTGGTTCGGATTCCACGTTAAACTGTAGGTCCTTCATTTCATCTCACAATCACCCTACCATTACACATTAGCGTAAATGCGTATAACTCGAACGGGTAGTAAGACGTGGTGCTAATAAAAATAATAACTTTTGATTAGTAAGATATGTGCACTTTTTTTTTGTTAGCGTAACAATATAATTCTATAGGAACGAAACTATTTATTTCATGGCTTTACGATAACTCACTTTCAGTGTCTCAAAGGCGCTTGTGTTCAAATACCACTTATGAACTTCTATATGATCAGACTATACTTGTAAAATAGACGCAACTTACATATTGTTCGATAGGGCCTAAAGCTCTAAAGAAGTATCCCAAATGAACTCAGACACAAACTCTTTGAATACGCTGAAGAAAGGGGAAAAAAATACTTATTTAATTTTATATTTTGAATTTTAATAGATATCTTTAAATACCAAACAATAAATTTATAAAAGCCATTTTCTCTCTTATTCAAAGCCAACACCCGAAAAAGTTTTTCATGACCATATACAATTTTAATTTTCCAACACTATAAAATAATTAAAACCTACATTAATTGACTATAATATATTTTTATTTAACAGTATACACTTAAAACATAAGTTATAAGTTTTTCCTGTAGTCAAAATAAAACTAATTTCGGAAGACTTACATTCTAATAGGATAAACTTTTAAATTAAGTAATTCCGAACATAGAGTAAATAAACTGAACACATTTACAAATAAAAGGTATGCCCTGGTTATTGTGTGTGTTATTAAGTTTTTTCAAAATCTTTGATTAATCAATTTGTACTCCATGTGTCATTGTAGTTTAGATTTAGATTACAAAAAAAAATCTCTTTCCGACTCCCGCCATCATCTCCCTCATTTTCATCTTCGCTGTGGCCTGCAAGTAGAACGTCGACTTAGTAACCCATATTATGATCAATAGATGGCAGGAGGCCATGCTTCCATTTTAAAATCCTAATTTCCTATTGGCTCGGCTTAAGGCACGTGACCTCTTTCATACTTTTGCGAGTAGTTGTGTTTGGCGGGTACACGTAGCGTTGGTTGCAACATTGAAATATTCAAGTAACACTATGGTAAGTATCGTAAAGTTTAAGTAGTTAGATTGTGCCATCCATCAATAATTTTAGCATATTATGAAACTAGAAGGTCTCAGCTATTCGCTGACGAAGTTTTGTTATGCTAACATAAAAATTAACTTGTTTTATCGTCATTTATAGGCTGGTGGAAAAGCTGGTAAAGACTCTGGAAAAGCCAAGGCTAAAGCCGTATCCCGGTCGGCCAGGGCTGGATTACAGGTGACGTAATAAATCTTCTTTATTTTGAATATTACCAATAATTTTATATTGAAACCTGTTTATTTTATTAGAACCTAATATATATTTAACGCTGTTATTATAGAATACATTTAAGAAAAGTTTGTAGGCTGTGTTGACACAATTTTTTGATATCCAAGATAAAGTTTAAAGATTTAATTTTATTGTTTTAGTTTCCAGTTGGAAGAATACACAGACATTTGAAGAATCGTACAACAAGCCATGGACGTGTAGGGGCGACGGCAGCAGTTTACAGTGCAGCTATTTTGGAATATTTAACTGCTGAGGTATGAGTGTCAAAATGGCTGCTAGTTTATTTATGGTATTTATGTGTTGTTTGGTTAAATTTTTACGGTTTTTATGAATATTGCTTTGGTCATACTGTGGCTATAGATTCATTGTTTATATCTTTACATTATTAGTGCAGCTAATAGTTAAAATTAATAACCCATGTGTATTTATTTCAATATTTATGATATGTGTGTAAAGCCTACAATGGGATGGAGGAATTTGTAATTTTGGCGGGAACACTGCTTTGTTTGTTATTCATGACTTGTAAAATTTGAAACTCTCTTGAATTATACTTTATTGCTTATTGTAAGTTGTGTAATCTATGATGGCACCTACCTTTTTTACTTAGGTCTTGGAATTGGCTGGTAACGCATCAAAGGACTTGAAGGTGAAGCGCATCACTCCTCGTCATCTCCAGTTGGCAATTCGTGGGGACGAAGAGCTCGACAGCTTGATCAAAGCTACCATTGCTGGTGGTGGTATGTTCACATTTTATTTATTATTTGGGAATTACACAGATACATTTAATTTGCTTGGTCAGAATTTCAAATATCAGTTTCGTTATCTAGAGTGTAATTTTTTGTATTTTTCTTAGGTCATATGACAATAAATATTTCATGTTTTCTCAATCTGACATGAATTAGCCCTACATATTGATTTTTGGGATCTAGTAAGCAAATTTATAAGGTATTCTGCGACAACTTTGCATAAAATTAACTAGACATATGTATAAATACTAATCATATTATATTAACATTTAACTGTCAATACGTGGAAGGTTAAATAAGATCGGGATAGTTTGTAATTCAACATATGAACATGTTTTGTTTTATTCAAGCCATATATTTTCCACTATCGGCTTGCTAGGCCTGTCGTAGCTTCACATGTCTTATAATCTAAATTAAGACTAGGACGGGCGCAACATCCAGTTTCAGGGTGCGCGTTCATCACTGAAAGGGTAAATCCGCATTTTACCAATGGTAAATTTTTCGCTCAGACTGGGAATCAAACCCGGGAGCCTTAGCTCAATAGAGACACTACCGACTGAGCCAAGGTGTCTGTGACATTATTTTAAACCAGTTATAAAATAAAATATATGTTATGGTATATTATAGCTCTTACATTTTACTGTGTAGTGTTCATTTGTGCTTTTTCTTCTTTCATTATTATACAAGAGTTTAGTTAATGTTACATAACTAAAAGATCTTCAATCTGTATTTAATTAAGGGGACAAATAAATACTATCCAAGATAAGTTTATTTGGTTAAAATTCTGGTTGTTCGGAGGTAGAAGTGTTTCAGGAAATGTTGTGAAATTTGACTAAATATATTGTGGCATATTGAGCTATTATTTTCTAAAATTCTTACTTAATAACTTTTCCTTTAATGTGCCAAATGTAATTACATGGTGGCTATAGACAGGGAAAACCTGAGAGTCAACGAATTTAAATAATTGACCAATTCTGCATCTAAACATTAAAAAAATACATTTCCAAGATATGGTAGTCAACATGAGAAGGTTGAATGTGGTTTATTTTACCCATCTACACAGGAAAGTTTTAGTGAATTTTTAAAATTATCTTTTCATTTAAATTTTATAAGAGACCCCCTTTTTTATACGGGGGTAATTGAAACCAGGGCTGAATGTTTAATATACACTTGATTAGATTTTTTCTCAATGTGCTGAGTAATATAATTTTTAGGGGAAGGAGGTTGGGTCAAATATATTAAGAAACATCTACTATATTTTTTAGCCAGCAAGCTAATCCCCGCTTATAGTAGGAGCGCTCGCTAACTTTGCATCTGGGCGGCTTTCAAGTAGCTTGAAAGATTTGGTTCGAGTTGTTTTGGCTCAAACTAAATTATAAATGGTTTCTCATGAATCTTGTCAGATAACATAAAAGTTTGATATTTATTACCACCAGGCTACATGGTTTATAGCGTATAGCGCTCTTCTCTTAATAGACTAGACTGCAGATAACGGCGAGATGAGGGTTCAAATCCTGGTCGGGTGTACTGGGGTGTTTTTTCCTAAAAAAATTTTCCCTTTACCTCCATGAAAATGAAAAAAGAAATTAATAGGGCTTTGTGAAGTATGTTACTTAAGACTTGTTTTCGAAAATTATTTTGTCTTTAATGAAAGAAGCTTGGCCTTTGTTGGTTTTCTCTTTAATGATTGGCATTCTGAGCAAATTATATAGGTACCCTAGAAATTAATATTTATATATGAATAAAATATGAAATAATTGAATTATATTCTTGAGTCTCAGCTTTAAGTTGCATACCAACCCCCTCCTTTACCTCTGACAAGACATCTTGTGAATGTGGGGAATGCCAGGCCTCCATCGTGGTTCGGATTCCATGTTAAACTGTAGGTCCTCCATTTCATCTCACAATCACCCTACCATTACACATTAGCGTAAGTGTGTATAACCCGAACGGCTAGTAAGACGTGGTGCTAATAATAATAATAATTAAATATTTCCTTAATTATTTTTGTTTACAAAGTTACATGAATAAGCACAAAATAATATTTTTTTCTGGTATTAATAACTAACAATTAATATTTGCGTTTGTTTCAAATTGAAAAAGTGTAGGTCTACTTCACACTGCCATAAGTTACATTATTAAGAGTTATGTGAAACTTTGAAGGGGGATACACTTAATTCTCCGGAGCCTTAACTCAATGAAATCTAAGTTATTCAGGATTTATTTTTTTGGGGGGTGGGGGGTTGAGATTAACATAAAAAATCACAATTATTACTTCTACCCATGATACTTAAATTTTGATTTCAATAAATCAATTCTTAGTTTTCAACCTTGAAAAGTTTGCACATCATTAATTATTATGCATGGACCTTACTAATAGTAGCCATGTGTGTTCTAAACCTGGGTTGACTCGTTTATTTTGATATTGTTGTTCATAAGAATCGAGGGTAGTGATTGAAATATCGAGTTAGACATTCATAAACTTAAAATGTTTTGCACGTATTTATTGGTCTCCCTGTTTATGAATGCACTTAATAACTACACAAGAAAAACAAAAACAAATTTTAACAGAGACGCCGATTTATGTACGTACAAACCCGAATAGGGGAAAAATAATTTAATAAAGGGGAAAAAACTACACAGACCAAGTGCAATTATATGCAGTTCTGATATAAACAGATAGCTATCATATATCCCAACTCCAGTTACCTGTGTGTGGTTAGTGGGTGCTCTCCATCTCATCCTGTTTTTGTAGAGTTCAGTCTCGCGATAGTATCCTAATATTGTCCTTGTTCTTTTATCTTTCTTCACTCTATCCATGATATCCATGGTATTTCAACCAGTCTCGTCCCATTTATTTCCATTTTATAGTATTGTCTTGCCTTGCTTTCCGTCTCTTCATACGTTGTAGATGTCCATACCACTTTAGTCAAGCTCTACTTATGGTTTCTACCACACTCCTATTTGTTCTGGTATCCTTCCTTTTGGTCACGTTGCTTATCTTGTCTGTTTTAGTTCTTAATATTGATCCTATGAATTTTATTTCTGAGGCCTTGAATCAATTATCTCTTGGTGATGGTACGTGTTTTAAGGTTGTACATACATATAGGAATGTAAAATGTCTTGAAGCATATCAGCTTAGCCCTGTGCGGTACTTAAATATTCCTGCAGGTTCTTCACATTGTTAGGTAGCTAAATGAGGAATAAAATATCTGTATCACACAATAACCACTCGAATAGTTCTTCAGTAACAAATTTTATATATAAAAAAAGATTCTTGAAGAACTGCATTGGTCAACTTTTATGTTTGAAAATGAACGAGTAAAATTAAGTGATAATTCTACCAAATTAGTTCCAAAGAAGTTTCCATCCAGTGGCTATGACAGGTGCTCACAAAGTGATTCACAACAAAGTAGTAGACACTAGAGGACAAAGTGGGGAACAACCAACTGCCGGACGCCCAGAAACGACGCGGACCAAGTGAATGACACGAGCTGGCCAACTGGTTGACAAAATGGAAACAATTATTTGGGAGATGGGGTGGGTCAAATGGCCGACACGACTTGAATCACCTGTTAGACAACCTCACATATAGGAGTACAAAGTGATATACAACCAAGCGGTGTCACAAGACTAACAACTGCTAGAAAAAACTGATGTGGCTCCAATTAAGAGTGTCCTAAATCACACAGTTATACAATACTGAGGCCCAATTTTACAATGTAATGTTATTCTATTCGTTAGGGCTTAACATGAGGTTAAGTGATAACGACCAGTAGTTTTGATTTTACAATGTTAGGTTAGAGCTAGAGCCCTCGTTAGTCAAAGTGCTCGTAAAGTTAACGTGAGGTCTACCTTCTGGTTAACATTTTAATGTCCACATTAATTTCAAAACATTCCGCCATATTGTTTTATGGCAATTGTTGTTATTCATATGAGGTTATATTATTATCTTTAGAAAACTTTGGTCAGTTATTTATGGATTCTCTCGGTTTTAATATTGTCCACCTGTAATTAAATAAATGTTTCACCAATGATTACCTAATCACAGATTTGCAGTGTCATAAGTCTAACTTTCAAGAAAATTTCTGTATGCCTCTTTGGTGTACATGGTACACATCGACCTACCGTTTAAGTGACTCGTGTTCAATCCCGATCACATCAATTTTTTTAAAGAAGAAATCACTCCCAGTTTAACACCGAGATGATAATAAAATAATCGTGTGGAATCTAACGTAGCTGTTTAATTTGGGATGCCAATGTTTCTTTTGGGCAAGTTTTTATTGGGTGATTTATAAGTCACCGTACGACGCGGGACAGAGGTTTTTAATTCCTAATACTGACTTTTATGATAACTATTTTGGTTTAGCCCTACAGGCTCTTCTTTCTTATTCAAAATATGTAAATTCTTTTCAATTGTTTCACTTCCCGATTCGAAGTGGTCATTTCTTTAAAATAGTGATAGTAGTTGACAATAGCTGTAGGCCTACCTATGTCTTGTAAGTTATTATGGGTCGGACTGAATGGCTAATATGGGACATGTTTTTTTTCTTCACTTTCTCCCCTCCAATACACGCCCATGGTTAATTAAGAGTGGTTTTTATTTTAATTTTAAATTGTTTGTTTAAAATTTGACTGACTCTACTGTTTAAATATTTAATTATGTTGAAGCTTATAAAATAGCATTAAAATACACGCCTGTTTAAGATAAACAGTGTAGGTATACCCATCTTTATTTGCATAGAAAAATTCATTATATATTATAAACTTATATGTATATGATTATTGAATAACCTGACATGTTATAAACAACATAAATATGTATTATACTTTAATCTTTTCCTAACAACTCCACAACTTCAAAGACATTTAAATAGTTACAATCTATATCTATTGGTTCAAATTAAGCCAATCAAAGGCTTTGTAACAAATCTAGTGTTCCGAGAAGCTTAATTAGTATTGTAAAACACAACGCCAAGTTTAACCAACGGCTAGACTTCACGAACGGTTAAGTTACGAGGACTTGAACATGACATTGTAAGATTGGGCCTAAATATATTATCGTCCCTGTATATACTGTATATGTAAATTATTTTATAATGTAATAGTTACATCAGGGTGTATAGTCTATCCTCATCTTAAATGGAATGATTGTCTAGCAGGTGCCTCCAAATTTTTACAACTTAATTTAAAAAAAAGTAATCTTAATCACTGTAAATATAATTTCCATTTAGATCAGACAAAATGTTACACATGTCTTTGTGCATTAGCTGAACTTGAAAGAAAACTTCTTTGAGGAGAGTAATACCAAGAGGACTTTTTTCTCAACCCATCAGCCTAACCTTACACTTATACATTTTTTTTGGGTCTGATAAGGGAAAAATTCAAGTGAAAAATACATCATTCGGTCGACTAGTCGGTAGACTAATCAGTTGTTAGTAGTGGCGAGACATGGGCCATGTTTACTATAGTCTAGTGTTACTATCACATTTATTAAGAACTTTCTCCTCAAACCAGGGCTAATGTAATTAATTATTATATACATAAAAGATAACTGTTAAGTTTTTGTACAGGACTGAATGGCGATAAAAAATAATTTAGTTCTTTTTTCAAAGCCAAATATTAAGAGGAAGAAGTGATTGATATTTTTGTCATACTTTTATTTTGTATTATGATTTCAGAAACATATTCTACTTTACTTTATCAATAATAAAAAATGCGACTTGTTATTTAAATAAACACTATCTTAAATTTAAAATGCAACTGAAATTGTATTAAACTTAATAATAGGGATTTTTCACAATATATGAAATTTCTTCGGCCGAAAGTGAACAAGAAAACGAAGTTTGGCCTCGATTTAGGCCAAAGAAATGATCTTTGGTCGGGCGCTAATATTTATTAAAACTTGAAATTTTACATCCGCTTTAAAATAGTGTGCCAAATTTGTAACCTGCATTAAGCGACAGTGAAAAAGAATTCTTTTACAAAGAAATAATTTCATTATTTAGCTTATATATTTAGTGCTAGGCCTACTTATCTTAATAGACATGAAAGGTTTTAAAGATTCCCCTTATTGTTCAACCAAGGATATATAGGGAATAGGTCCACGGTTTTATCTTTATATTTAAGAAAATTACCAAAATTAACCTGAGTGTAAAATTACATTAGACCTCATGAAAACTGGTGTGAGCTCATGGTTGTTACAAATCTTGAACAAAATACTATTATTTTAATTGGCTAATTTCAATAAGGGTTGCTAAAAGTTGATGAAAGCGTAGTTTTGTCAATGGCTAGTTTTGGGGTATTCTACTAAACATTAGTAAACATATTATTTTGAATTGATTGTCCGTCAAATTGTGATCCCTGTTAGTTGGCTAACTTGTATATTCAAAATGTGTGCACTTGTTTTTAATCTATTATTTCAAGAAAACTAATATATATATATATATATATATATATTTGTGTAGCTTAAGTGTCTGGGAAAGTAGAGGCATGTTTGCACATTCTTTTTTAAGCTCTGTATTTTACTCTCTTTTTGGGCTATTCACCTATTTATATTAATTATGCTAATAAGATGAGGAAAGTTGAATCAGGAGGAAGTGTAACTGCATTTGTGTGTATAGAAAGGGTGGGAAGCCATTTTGGGAGAAAAAAACCTTCACACCTGATCTTGACCTATTGTGAGTTTAGACCATGTAGCCACCGAAGCGTGGTGCACACTTTTTTTTATTTTTCTGTTTCTCTTGGGCGGTTAGTATATTCTTCTATATTACCCTCTTTTTGTTGGGTTTACTGAGGGTGGTTTTCCTAAATGGCTACCACGTCCCTCCACTCAAATGAGGATACACTTCTTCTAAAATTAACATTCCTTCTTTAATCTAGATGCGTATTGACTGAGAGACGGATGACCACAAAAGTACAGTTAGCACAACATTTTACAATCTTACACTAACAAGTAATACTTTTCAACAATTTTATATTGTTAAAAGTTTCAAGTTACCTGGCAGTCTTGGCGTAAGGTGTCGGGCATTTGAGCTGGGGTCCAGGGTTCCATCCTCGGTCCCGACACAAATTTATTTGCCAGGCCTACACCGTGGTTCGGATCTCACGTTAAACTGTATGTCCTCTATTTCATCTCACAATCACCCTACCATTACACATTGGTGTGTGTAAAACCTGTACGGGTAGTAAGATATGATGATGATAATAAAAGTTTCAAAATAGCTGTGTTGAAACTGAGGGGGGAGAAAGGCCAGTTAGTATATTACTAATATTATTTTTACAACCTGTTCTGTTTATACACATACATTATAGTTACTCTAATAAGGTAGGAATGAGGAAGAAAGCATTTTGCATGGATGGAGGGTGGGAAACCATTGCCAATTAGTCTAAATTAGATCCCAACTTGGTTTCTGGATCGTATTTCACCCTGTTGATTCCTCAAGAATAATTTCACAGCTTATAACAATATATGTTTGCCCCTTTTTTCTCAGATACTAACTTATATTGAATAATAACAAAGCTATTATGTTTTGAAGAGTGTAGCATGTAGCTAAATACTAAAATCAAAAATACTTTGGTTTATTTAAGTTTTAACACATATAGTTGGACCTCAACCTTTAAGGGGCTAATAAAATCCAGGGTGTTGGAGCCACAAATTTTAAGGGGGTCCAGAACATCCTGATCCCCACCTTTCTGCACCCATGTTGATCACTTTGTTTATCTCTGTGTTTGTCAAGTAGTTGGACCTCTCATGCCGGCCACTTGGCTGTCTCCCTTTGTTCTCTTAGATTAAACTTTACTAGCAACTGGTCTACGTCGTTTCTAGGTGTCTAGCAGTTGGTCTGCCTACAAATTTGTTGTCTAGCAGTTTGTATGGTGCAAATTTAATTTTTCTTTCTCAAAAATAAGTCAAACTATTGTTGAATCTCTTGGATAATCTATTCGGGAAATTCTTACTAGCACAGTGAAAAGATCACTATGCCCTAATGATAGATGAAACAACTGACATAAGTGTAACTAGATGAATGGGGGGTGTAATGTCTTGTATTTTTAAATAGCGAGAAAGAAACTGATTGTGTAAGTTGGTTTGAAGCGGAGATAGAGCAATGGGAGAAATTCTCTCAAGCATTGTGAATACTGCATTTTAAGAGGATGGCATTTCTTGGGCGTTTCATATTTTCATAAAAATATTTCACAGAATTTTTTGTTTCAAGATCAGGATTTCAATTATATTGGTGGCAGCCCTGAATATATTACATATTCTCAAAGTTAGAATATTTTTGGCTGATTGTTTTAAAAATACTTGAAAAATAAGATGCTTATCATTAAAAAAAAAAGGTTCTTATTTATATTAAATTACACATCAAAATCATTAGAAAATGTTTTATTGTAAAATTATTTGTATTTTTTTCCCCTAATTTTATAAATCACATTATTACTCAACACGCAATTCATTTACTTAAGATTTGTTCACATGAATATTAATTTCTGTACATAACAGCTTAAACGGCAGTAATTTAATATAAATTAAAATATTTTAGGTATTATTATTTATATTGGTGAAGCCAAATTTTTTTCAAATCCAAATTTTGAAGCTTTGCACATCATTATTTAACAAGAATTATTAAAAATAAGATAGGTTCTCAGAAAAAAAGAAAGTAATAGTAATTTTCTCTGACCTTCTAAAATCAATTATTTGGAAACTCGATAGGATATTATAGAATTTAAAAATAAAATAAAAGGTTATAATTCTTTGAAACTCGCCCACTTCTGGCTCACAGTAGCAGATTACACTATGCCTCTATATCTAATGGGCTGCACCATAGTGTAACCTGTCATGGTGAGCTTGCTCTCTTGCCTAGTAAACCGAGTCTATTGTCCAGAATTTGTTTGATCCAATGGGTAATTACTACAGAATTGAAAGAAACTGCCTCCAATGATTATTTAAAATGTGCTAATATGTGTTTTAACATTTTGTTTCCAGGTGTTATCCCGCACATCCACAAGTCGCTTATTGGAAAGAAGGGGTCTCAAAAACCAGCATAAATGTGGCGTCATTCTCTTTGTTTCTTTACATGCACAGTTTACGATGCAAGAAGACAATTTTCTTGTGAAAGAAAGACATTTAGTTGTTTACGAATAGTTGGTAAGAGACAGCATGCTTGGAAGGACTCTAAAAAAAATTATGTGTCGTTGGGGTTATTTTTCATGCCGATGAAGTGTTTTGTTTTTAATTTACAGCTAGAGTCTCCCTAACATTCATTTTAGTAATAAAATATGAGATTTACTACATTGCACTGCATTCGGTGTCTTGTCCATGTTCCATCTTGGTGTGAATGTAAAATTAATATGAATATCAAATAGGTATATAAACAAATACTTCAACAAGGCAAGAGTTTATCTTTTCTTACAAAAAATATTATAAAATTGAGCTTAGTAAACATGAACATATTTTGCTCTGAAAACATTAGGTGAAAATGTAGCACTAATAAAAGGAATGATAGGAAGGACTTTTAGAAAATACAAATAGATGTTTTTTGGTGTCAGCATTGATAAGAATCTTCCTCTATTTTTTACCAGTATTGATACTCTAAAGTGACAGATGATGATTAATATATATGTTATATTTTGTAACTGTCAAAATGAGCATTTGATTTTATCTTAAATCAAGTGGATTTCCTTAACATGGGGATAGCAAGAAATGCTCACAGATTTAGTGTTTGGATCAGTATAAATATAATTTTTTTATTTCATATATTGAGAAACCATGGGTTTAAGTTTTATATAAATAGGTTTATTTTTGAACTGGTAATATATTGCTGTTCTGACGTTGCCCAGTTGTCTGTCGAGTATGAATGTACTATAATCAGGCTATCTTCCTGTTAAAAGGTCAAGTATATCACCAGAGGGTCCAAGTACCCTGGAAAAGTTTTTAGGGGTGTTCAAAGTCCACTTTTTCAATTTGAAGTGAAGTTAAAGTGAATAGTATGAAATATTTCCCAAGCTGAAAACAGTTTGAATATTAAAATAAGTTATATGTTGGAAAAATATATTTTTTGCATAGCTAAATAACTCTAGGTATTTAATAAATATAATTTACAAAATGTAATATTGCAAAAATAAACATATTTTGTCCTAAGCTGATGAAAGAAATGATCACAATATGTAATTTAATTATTTCAGATTTTTTTTCATATGAACATAAATTTGTGATACAAAATCACAATAATTGTATTGCTGAAGATGTTGAATAGGCAGTCATACACAGACGTTCTTTCCCGCTAGAAAGTCATACGGGAAAGAATGTGTTAGTGGGTGTTGTCATGCAGTATGATTGAGTGCGGAAAGGTTTGTGACGCTCTTTCCTGTGGAGTGGTGTTTCCTCTATCATTGAGGTTACACTAATCAATGCCAAAACTGTGTTTACTTTATACTGTATTTAAAAGTGTATGAGTTGTATGAAACACTACTTATATTTCTCGTGCTAACAAAGAGTTTTTAAACATAGGGCCAGTTTCATAGTCAAATTTAGTACGCCTCAAGTGCGGCGCTACACTAACTACATGACGACACCTACCTAAACCAGAATGGAATGGGCCGTTCTCGCATAGGAAACTGGCCCATTCCATTCTGGTTTAGGTAGGTGTCGTCATGTACCTAGTGTAGCGCCGCACTTGAGGCGTACTAAATTTGACTGAAACTGGCCCATAATTATAGATTATTTATACACCTATCATTATGGAAAGTGAACTATAAAAAGTATGTTAATAGTAATTTAAAAAAATTTGTAAGAGTTCTACTGCAAAATGGACCCAAAAGCAGATTGAGATTTTACTGAAAAAATATTAGTTGATAGGGTATCTTTTCAAAAAGAGCTTTAAAAATATGACTGCTTTTTATTTCAGCCAGTCAGTTCTTTTGCCATAAACATAGTATTTTTCCGTTGCTTTTAATAGCAGACAATCCAATAACAGCACAGGTACCAATGCATATTTTTTGTTTTCTCTCGCCCTTGCTCTTAATCACTTCACCTTATCCTGCACATACCATGAGAAACTCCATGGGATAAGATAATTTATACAGGGTGTCTACCATTTGGGAATTAGCCGGGAAAACAGGAATTAGCCAGGAATTCGAAGTGATCGGGAAAAAACGGGAATAAGTTGTTTTACTCAAAATAATAAAAATAATAATCATTAAATCAGTAAATAATGTTATTCAAACTGTAGTTTTTGTTTGTTTCTAGGTGTATCATATAGTTTATAATTCCTAGTAAACAATGTTAAAACAAATTTCAAAAATATGTTTATTTAAATTTTAAAACTTATTATTAATAAAAAAGATTAGTAGAAAAATGGGGTTGGAGGGGGGGAGTTAGAAGGATGTGTCATACACTTTAGTCGGGAATTTCAGGAAATGATCAGGGAAAAAGTCGGGAATTTCATTGGTCAAGTTGAGTAGACACCATGTTATACTAAAAACTTCTACTGCTATTTTGTGTGGGCTATTCGTCCCATTCTTTTTCACAGAAAGAATGGGTGTGTATGGCTGCTTATTCAACAATTGTGAACCTGACAAATATTGCAAGTAAAGTCTTGAGGTTTTCAAATCCTTCGTGCATCCCTGGAACTTTTAACTCTGGGACAAAACAGAATTTTATATTGTTCATTAATAATAAGTTAAAGGGTGGATTTGTCCCTGGAAAAGTTGGGAATAATTTTAAGTAAACAAAATTTTCATGTGTTTGTAATTGTTTTAAAAATACAGAGCAAAAGTGCTTACATAGCTCACTGTAAACATGTGTTTTATCTTCCATTATTCATGATTTTTATGAAGAGCACAAACAAAGCTGTCTTAACGAATCTTGTTTCATGAATTTAATAGAAAACTGAAAATAACAAAAATTTTGGTTTAGCCCTGCATGAATAAAACTTCAATGCATTTTTTTGAATGGAAAACCTAGAAAAGTCAGGGAGTTTTAAATTGTACCAACCCTAAGTTTGGACAATTTAAGCCTTATTTTAATCCATAAACATTTATTTGAAAGCACTTTTTTTATTTATTTTTTATTCATGTTTTATTGTCTGTCTAGGAAAAGTTATATTTCAAAATAAAAATAAAAAATTGTTGAAGGGTTGGGGAGTTACATTGTTGTAAAACTAATTTAGGTAAAAACTTTCGAGAAGCAGAACTTAGGTGGACACAGTTCATTTATTAATTACTTGTCTAAAGTTAAAATGGAAATATATCTCAAATATTATTTTTTGTTGATAAAATTTGGCTTTGATATTGCATCCTAATTTGTCATTATTGAACTAAAAATACTTGTTGCTTTCAAAGTTAAAATGTGTATACAATAGTTTTTGTTGCCATCATCAGTAAAATATTTCTTTTATGTGATATTTCTGCTAGTTATTATAAATCACATTGATTTTATGTTTATTTTGCCATAAGTTGGCACAATTTTAAATGTACATTAGCACTTTTGTTTTCTTGAATCCTAAACTAAGGTACTAGACAGGACGGTCGGCTCGGGATTGGTAACAATTTTATGTTGAAATGTGAATGCATTTTGTTTAGTACTAGAAATAAAGAAGTGTTATAGTTTAAGGGAAAAAAGTATAAAATTAACTGTTTAGCTATAGTTCATATTGGAGATCTTTATATAAAACATTGTTTACATGTTCATTAGATTTAAGTAGAGTTTCATTCATGACAATTTACATTAAGTGTTAAAAAAAGATGATTTTTTAAGTATTACATATGTAGAAAAATATATTCATTTCATAATAAAAAACTATTTGCAATTTCTATTAAAAATTAAAATGTTTGAAATGAAGTGCCTTAAGCATGTTATAATAAAATTACCTTCAATAGATATAACAGAATTTTAGAAAGAAGCACAAATAAAACAAAACACCTAAGCACATGGTAGGGTTTGGGATATAATAAATATTCTCACCGCCAAATCCAAGTTTGAAAATGTTTTGTAATGTATTGTATGTAAATAGTTGGTTCACAGCTGATAACTTAAGTTCTTGTCACAATTCAATTCAGATGAATTAGGTATTGTAATGTACATAACAGCTCAGAATGGCAATAATCAAACAAATGAGTATTTTAGCTTTCAGTATTTATTGTCCAAGCAGGAATTTTTCTTCGAAATATTTTTTAAGCCTCGCACAGCCTCACCACACAATATTTCTTCTGGAAGTATAAATATTGAAGTGTGTTACCACTGCTATGTTTCATTTGTTTATAAAATTAAAGGCAGCACAATAAAAGGGAACAAACACAATATAACTTTTACACTTAAAATAAAGGAACACAATTCACACTTTACACTGCTGCCACTGGACAGAGTTAAAAGGCTTACTCTAGAAGAGAATTGTGAGATATGTTTGTGTTATTTAGCAGTGCGTCATACAACTTGTTCAGGTTATAAGCATACAATATTCCTGATTATCGCACACATCCATATAACATACTATTCATGTCATGTTGTCAACACGCTGGTGGTACCTCGCAGCAAGGAAGAGGAGCAAAGCCGGGAAACACTTAAATAGCGATTTTTGCAGTTTGCATACTATATATTAAAGGTTGCATTTAATTAATTTATAGTTTACATGGATACAATAGTTTTGTAATTTATTGCATAATTTGAACTAATAATTACTAATAAACATTACTTATACCGATTCTGCACTTCCATTTTTTCCATTGCATTGTATTACTTCCTGTGCAGGCTTTAAGATTATATGGTTATTACCATAGTGTGATAGAGATGAGGATAGAAGTAATTACTAGAGATGGGTGAAACGGTGATTTTACGATATCAGTGAATACAGTGAGGAATACTAGTGATGTTTCACTGACCTGTATTCACAGTGTCTTGATGGACCGATATTTTTTCACTTTCCAACCACGGTCGAAGCTAGTATTCACCTGCTGTTCGAGTAGGCGAGTATTATTGAGTACTGGGTACTGGGTATCTAGTATTTACTCAAATAGTCCCACGAGTATCAGTTGGAAGGAAACTACAGCTACCTAATCTTTCAAGGATTTATCTGGGTTTCATGTTGCCTGACTAAAGTACAGTCAATACAAAAGTATGCGTTTGAAGATGTTTCATACAGTTTGTAAAAAGAGAAAGCAAAAATTTTAATATTTGATAGTAAAATGTTATGTAATTTGGGCAAAATTAGTGGTCCAACAAACATGTTAAACTTTAATACCAATATTAAAACTTATTGACTTACTATGATAAACTCTTTAAGGAAAACCTCTTTTCGCTTTATGAGGTAATTTATTATATTTGGAAGAAGTTACAGGACAGGTGGATAGAAACACATAAAAGGGGGACAAACACAATATGACCTTTACAATGAAAAGAACACAGTTCACACTTTACACTGCTGCCAATAGCATTGGGCGGTGACGATCAATTTTCTTTAAGAGGCAACCATTACCTCTTTGTCCATTGGCAGCAGTGTAAAGTGTGAACTGTGTTCTTCTTTTCATTGTAATGACCATATTGTGTTTGTCCACCTTTTATATGTTTCTATCCACCTTTCCTGTACCTTCTTCCAAATATAATATGATAAACTCTTGTAATTGTGTAATTTATTTAGTGATCTGTGTTACTACAATTAAAATTTATGTGACAGTAAAAAGGAAATGTTTGAAATACAGATATATTATATTATTGTAGTGTTATTTTATTTTAAATAATGTACATCTAATAATAGATTAACTATACATACATTAGAAGCAAATAAACTTTAGATTAGACAGGATGATTAGGATCATCAACGCATAGTAAATATTGAGGTTTATTTATGTATCTTCTATTTTGTTACTTATTTTAATTTATAATTTGCAATTTTGGGAATAGGATCACCGAGAAAAGAAATGATTTGCTTTGTAAGCAAGCTTTTCGATTTTGTTCTTAACAAATATTTTGTATTTTTATGTGGCAATCTGATATCGTTTTTGAAAAATGAGCTCTATGAGATAAAAGTGTTTTAAATAGAAATAACACGTAAAACATGCCGGTTAATAAGGTCTATTCTCAATTAGCTGGTAGGAAATAAAAAATAAAAATAAGGGCTGCGAAGCAAGTGTTTACTCGAGTGTCTAGAAGAAACAATACTAATTTGTAGCTCGAGTAACTGTTCCATCTGATGCGAGTATGAAGTATCACCGATCACTTTTATCTCAATAACTGATACTTTTGAAATTGAGTCACTGGGATCATATGGTATCGGTGAATGAAAAAAAATCAGTTGGTGATTTTTCGTCCATCTCTAGTAATTACTCATTTGCTTGGAAAGAGTATTGAAAACCATTTAGGAAAAATTGCTCTCAGTACAGCTGACTGGGATTTTTACCCCCTCCTCCCTCCCTCTTTAGACTATTACATGTACTCATTGTAATTACTAACGAACATATTTTTCCTATTTTATTTTTCTATAATTAAGTAGAGCTAGTGAGTTATATGTTATTTAAAGTACAAAATGTTAATTTTATAGTGCTTATAATTGCCTATTTTATTGATTTTGGCCGATTTTATGAATAAGTGTCCTAACGTGCCTATTTCAGTTTGATCTCTCTCTTTTTCGTGCGATATGAATTGTTTGCTGAAAGAAAGTCCAGTTTCTTTGAAATTGTAGATTGTGGCATACTATTTTGGAGTAGGTTTGAAAATTAACACATGATAAATAGCTTTTAATAAGTGTAAGTTTGAGGGAGGGCCCTAGCAGGAAATAGAATGTCTAATATGGCAAATTTGAAATTTTTCCCCCCCCTTGACATGGTGAAGTAGAACGCAGAATGTTTTTTTTATAATATGCAAAGCTAACTGTAAATATAATCCATTTCACACTGAGACTCTTAGAAAATTATCTTATAACTAACAGTATGTGATCCGTTTCGCTGGTCGAATGGGCCAAAATGTCTCACTTGCAGTAGACTGGATTACTGTTGAAGGACAGATCGAGGTTTGAATTTGTCTAGAGAACTTTAGGGGGGATAAAAGGCCACTTATTTTGCAATTTCTAAGGCAAAACCTTTTTTTGGCCAAAATAAATAAAATATTGCTACAGTACAAGCATAAAATTTAATTTTCTTCATATGGTGGGTGACCTCAAAAGTTACTGAACATCTGTCAAGGGTTTCCTGGAATTTAATGAAACTTTTTCTGTTCATTTAAAACGTTTTGTTAGATAATGCCACCATGCTCATCACATTCAAGAACTGTTGATATTAATATGTGGAGAAAATTAAACTCTGTTTGTACTGGGCAATATTTTATTTCATCCAAAAAAGTTTTGTCATGAAAACTGCAAACACACTGGCCTTTTCTCACGTTCTCTTCCATCCCACCTTGAGGCGTTTTCTAATAAATTGTTACATGTGTATAACTTGAACAAGTGGTGCTAAAACAGCTCAATATGAATTTCCCTGTAGGTAGTAAAATCAATTTTACACTGTCTATTATATGTTGATTTTTTTTACTAAGCCTATTCTAAAGCCTAATCCCTATATTTTTATACCTATTCTGGTGCCTGGTTTCTATATTTTTGACCCCTATTTGACTGCTCATTTTAAACATTTTTGGTGCCTAAGAATCCACTACCTACTAATTGTGCTGATGGGTTAAGAATGAGGAAGGTTAAATCTAGAGGTAGTGTACTCACATTTGTATGGAAGGGGGGTTGAAAACCATCTGACCAGAATTTGAACCTCGATCTCTCATCGATAGTCTTAAATTGCAAGAGTGACGCCTAAGACCAGTGGTACCCCCAAAATTGTTGGTGTATAATGTGAATTAAACATATTCTATAATCTACATCTAGGAGTATACTTAAAATGGTTTTAGTGTAAAGTGCTAGTATCAGGACCTGATGTTCATGGGCTTAAACCCAGCCGGGGTTGACGGATTCTTATTGAATGATAGAAATCTGTAGCACAACATCCTTCTAAGGGTAAGTAAAGCTGTCAACTGTGGCATGTTAAAAAACCATAGAAGGTATGTGAAAATACCTTTTCCCGGTAAAATTGGTAGGTTGTTTACTTTTATGCTGATATAATCACTTGGTTCAGAAAATGCACGTTGAGTACCATAAATAAAAATTGTACATCCTGATCACATGTCCTTGTATCGGAATCTCATGGAGATAACATAAATCTGCCCCTGATAATCCATTGTGTATCATTAAATAATTTAATTTTGATGTCCTCTCCTAGGATGTATATCCAAGTAGAATACCACCGCCTTGGACCATGTGGCCACTGAAGCGGTTTATGTTTATTCCTTCCCCTCTTTCCTGTAGCTTCCTCCGAACATGCGTAGTCCATCTTGTAGCAAGGAAAACCAAGGTGGGATATCTGTTCTCACAACACAAGTAACTTGTGACAGGTTCTTTTTCAGACACTTTAATTTTTCCGGTCTTTTTCTTGATTAGAGGTGTACAAAGTCCAAGTTTTCAATTCAAAGCAAACTCAAAATAGATATGAAGTATTCTCAAGCTGAATCGAAGTTTATTTTTTAATTGTATTATACTTGGATTATGCTTACATAATTTTATAACTCTATGCACCAAATCACTTAGAGATATTTTTTTTTGCACAATCGTTTGTAATATTTCATTTTAAGAAATTAAATCAAGTTATCACAACATGCAACAGCTTCCCCCCCTCCCCCTCCCACTGGCTGAATGATCTAAAGTAGGGGCTCCCAATCCTATGCCTGCTGGCACTCGCCAACCCTTTAGTTTGTGTTTGCCACTTTCGGACCACAACTGATGTGTTCGATTAAAACTAATCAGCCGTCGCTCCCGACAAAAATTGATGTGTAGGCTACTAATGTATCTCCAGGTATGTTTTCAAGAAGTTAGGGACTGAAAGTTCACCCATGCTCCTCATTCCTCTTTCTTTACGATTCATTTGCCACATGTACTCGAAACTACCATTCTAATAGTTTTAGAGCTGAAATATTTTGCTCTTAAGGACCTACCACTCTCCACCTTTCTCCCCATAATTATAATTACTATTTCCTTTGTCATTATTTTGTCTAGGTCTACCCAACTTTGTTTCCTGATAAATACTGCCTTCTTGCATAAATTTGCCTTTAAAAATTAAATGGTCCCCTCCATGCACTACTGTTGGTCTGGAATGTGCTCTATGGTATGACAAGGTTGGGAACCTCTGGTCAAAGGCCTCACACTCTTAAGATTCTCCTTCTGATGGCGAGAAAGGTTTGGGGGTCACTGAGGATAGTTTTTTCATAAATGGTTTCCCACACGAATGCAGGTAGGCTCCCTCTAAAATGCTTAATTCCTGATCCCTCTCTCATTAGAGTAATTATCAGATATCTTTAAATAGGTAGTAAGAGTGATGAAAAAAACTTGAATTTTTTTATATGACTTGATTTGTAACAGTTCAGAATGGCAGTAATGTCGTATTTTAGTTGTCAACATTTTTATTGGCAAAGCTTTGTAATGGTCAAAGTGAAGTCCAAGTTTTGCACATCCCTCTCTATTCTGCTGATTTCCTTAACAATTAAAGACAATATATTTGACTAAGAATGGTAATAGTGGGAGTTTCAGGTTCAACTCAAGGCCAGCTGTCCCTTTTTTTTATTAATTATCTTCATATGGCTTATGTGCTCTCATTGTGGGTATATTTCCTGTAAGTTCCACCTTCCTGTCATTGGGAATCCTTTCTTATTGTGAGACCTTTACCAAAGAAGCAGGTAAAATGATACTTTACCAAGTAAAAAATGAGCATGGGTGTACAAGTCTTGTCTGACTTTTAAAAATGTAGCGATACTGGTCACTAAGTATAATTAAATCTCCAGCTTGCATCTGGTTATTATCGTGATAGGAAGACCCTAGTATCCTTAAATAGATTCAAGATCTGAAAAAAATTCAAAATTTTATTGGTGATTCAGCCCTAACATGATTATAGGATGAAACACGTTACTATTTATATTTTCTTTTTTTATACTGTTATGAGTTAACTTTATAAGATTCAGGATTCATGAACAAGTGTATTCAAGTTCAACCCATTGCTATTTTATTCCTTTTTAGAACTCTAATGCAGCGTTTCCTAAATTTTTTGAATGCTGTACTATCCCAACAATTTATGTAATTTGAAGTACCTCCAATTTACTATTTTTGTATATTTAAGGTGCCCAGGGACATAACACAAGACTGCATTGGCTGGTTGAGCTTGAATCAGTGGTGCCACCCTGCCAATTATTGTTTAACATCATTCAACTAGTAAAATTTTACTGTACAATTTTAACAAGTTACTGTATAAATAGTAGTTGGTTAGTGTACTAGTTTATTGATCACCAAAATTATATTACTCTATAACTAAAGTGTTTCGTTTTCTGTTTTTGTTATTTATATTTTATATAATTAACTCAATAGTAAGTAAAATGTTTTTATTTTAAATAATTACAAAATTAAAACACTGTTAATGGGTTTGATATGGTACTCTGATATTAAGAAAATATAAACACCTATGAAAATTCTTACAAGGGTGCCAAGAGATTCTAATCCCCTTCACAAGGGTGTTGCGAGCCTTGATGAATAGCCAACAAACAAATTTATATTTTGAACCTCAACTAACTATTCATTTGGGTTAGTCACTTATATTTGCACTATTGGGGTAGAAGTGAGGAAGCTAAAATTGGGTGGAAATTTACTTGAATTTGTGCAGAAGGAGAATGGGAAACCATTTAGTAAAATCACCCACAAAACATCCAGCTGGGATTCGAGCCCAAGCCTATCTATCACAATGAAACCGAATAAAGTGAGCTTGATGTTTATTCCGTGTGCTTACCGATACATGTAGCATGTTAGACCCTTTATAATTCGTCAACTGTAATGATAAATCATCGAATCAATAGAATTGTGCATTAACATTTTGATGGTTGAATTACCTTAAATCTGTTTTACTTTTGGTTATACTTGGTTGAAATATATTTTATGAGGCCATATCATTTTCTGACTTTTGAGGTGTGTTTTTTTTCTCAAGGCCTACCACTGGGAATAATGGTGTGTACTACCGGTGGTACGCATGGTCTAGTGTATTTGTGTGCTTCAAATATATACTGACAGTGAGCCACTGGTCATTGGGTTTTTCTAAAACTACAGGTTTTGTGTGCCAATAATATATATTTCTTTTTTCTTTTCACATTACGATTATATATTTTTTTAAAAGAGTGTTTTTGTAAAGTGCTTAGTCATTTTTATGAGCTTTTTAACTTTTAGAGACAAAATGACATGAAAAAATGTGACATTACAAGTTATTCTTAACACATTAATATTTGATGTTCTATAAACTTGGTAAAATACAGTCTAATATTCAAAAGAAGGGCTTTATCTGACAGCTAGGAGAGTTACTAGATTGATTTTCACATATTGATACTGTTAATTGTTGAATCATGTGATCTGCAGCTGCCACTTTGCACCTTCATTATAAACAGTTTAATGCTATAACCTCAAGCATTTAATCCCATATGAAACATGCCACTACCCCCTGATTTTGAAGCCACTGATATAAAATAATAATAAAAATATAGACAAATGTATTTTCTAAAAGCCCCTTCATATGAAAATGAGACTGTAGCAACCGTGATTGTAAGATTTCCTCCTTTTGAACTGAAATAGCTCAGTAAAGCTGGTTACGAGGAAATACAGAGATGTAGGAGACGCGAGGCACAGCCTTGTCCATCACAGGTCGAAACTCTTTGCCAATAGTGATCTGCTTCTTGGGCCCCACAGGGGGCTGATGACCTACATTGGGTACACCGACGGTGTTTGTCTTCTTCCTTTTGTAGTAGAAGATCTCTCCGGCCAATGTGATCATGGCCAGCGCAAGTCCGAACAGTGTCGCGATGAATACTCCCCCTGAACAAGTGAAAGGCTCTTTTACTTTGGGGCTAACCGCTTCGGTAGTCGAATGGTTTAAGGACATTTGGCAGGAAAGCTCAGAGAATGGGAAATCCCTTGTAGTGATTGCAATATACGCCGGCATGGGGCGTTGACCATCCAACAGGGACTTGCTGTGTTAAAGCTAATCTCACGTGTTTGTAAATACCTTCTAAAGGAACTGCCGCTTCTCTTCCCTTCATTTACCAACACTTACAATGCTATATTTTTAACTTGTCGCTTTGTGATTTTTGCACCGAAGGGTTTAACTTTGATCTGAATCTGTCTCGGGGAGTTGGGACCAAACCCCCGCCCACTGATACCCTCTCATTATTAAAAAATACTCAATAGAATAGAAACTAATATTAAAATACTCAACCAGAACAAATGAAGTGTGCACTGAAATATTAGACTGAAAAACTGTATAAATATAAATTTGGCACAAAAGTAAGGTCCTTGATCCTTTACTCTACAAAAGTTTAAAGAGAGGTGATGAGAGGGTAGGGCAGAAACTCCCGTTAAACAGTATTTATTTTAAGTAACTAGCATTCTTCACAATTATTTAGAAGATAAAATAATGACAGAAATATTAAGCAGTGAAAATAATTGAATTAAACATCGAAAGGAGAATAGAAGGGCAAGGCCCACACATAGGAAAACTGTAGACCCCCAATACATGCAATAAAAATAATAGCAACAACCAAGCTATGAACTTGTCCAACCGATCACTTACTCCACTTACTAACATTTTTACCGTCAACCCCTTTTGATCATTCGCTCTGGTGGAAGTTATCATTCATTACCTATGGCAGGAACATGAGTTTCAAATACTTCTTTGAGAATAACCAGGTCAACCAAAATCAGGACAAGATGGTAGATGTAGCATTGAAGAAGTTCACTCCACCCTACTGGGAGCCCCCTCCACTACCCTCAAACCACCCACTAGAACAATACATTACTTATATCTTGGCCAATGTGATGGAGCCATAGTTTCCTAAATACGGAAGAGAGAGAGGCCCTATTAAGGCTTAAAAATAACCGAGAAATAATGATCCTCAAAAAATCCACCCATATCACAGAAACATGACGACAACTTGTGGATGAAAATACTTACATGAAACATGACCCTACAATAGAATACAACAGTCTTATCAAGAATCTTTTACAAGTACATGGACCATATCAGGGCCTCTCTGCCAAATTATTAGAGCTCATCAAACCCACTAATTAATTCACACCCACTCTCAATATCCTGCCCAAAATTAAAAAAAAGGCAAGACCTCCACCATTGTCGCTTGATGTGGAGATCCACCTAAGTTTTCAGCGCTGGTTGACTCATCTTCAACCGCTAGTCCAACAACTTTCTCCATACATAAAGGACACAAACCACTTTCTCAACCGCTTACAAAACATTAAAAAATAACCCCCCCCCCCATGTCACTGTAGATTTCAATTAGCTTTACAACAACATACCTCAAAGACTTCCTAGCATGGAACATTTTATGGAAAAATGACCACCCAATTCTAAGCCATCCACCACCTTTCTAATAGAATCCGCTTGCCTCATACTTGAAACGAACAATTTCCGCTTCCTGGACAGACACCACCTTCAAATCCGAGGGCTGGCAATGGGTACACGTATGGCCCCCTGCTACGCTAACCTCTTCATGGGCAAACTAGAGGCTAATTTTTTACAATCCGAACTTTTGTAACCATTTTTCTGGATGATATTTATTGACGACAGCTTCATGATTTGGACTGAAATTAACTTATTACAACTCTTCAACGGGTTAAATAATCAGATTCATCAGGAACATTTCACTACATCATGCCATATTCTTAGATCTGGAACTAAACTTTTATGGGGAAAACATAAACACCACAGCCCTAACCAACACTACAGTAGCTCAATTTCCCTCTTCATGTAAAACGCCCTCTACCCTATAGCCTAGCTACCAGAGCCAAACGTATATGTTCTGAGGAAGAAGACCTTACATGTAATGTCACCAACTCTTAAAGTAGTTTACAGCCTGAGTATGCCTACCTTAAACGCATAGTCGACAGCCAAATAAACAGAGCCCTATTCAATCAAGAGACTACCAAGAAAAAACCTTCAGATTACATTCTACTCACCACCCAGTATTATGAAAAACAAGACAAACTTAGATTTAACCTAAACACAGGCTACAATATTCTAACTTCATCATCTCTCACACAAATTCTTTTCAACAGTGCTCCAAGAATCACAGTAAAACGCCCTCCACGAACAACAACAACAACAAACATCAGGCCAAAGGCCACTTTGCAACAAACTGAAATGCAGTACCTACAAAATTCACCAACCTTCCATCCAAGGCCATAACCAGTCAATAATTTCAGGGGGGGATTGGTGGGCAAATACCCCAGTTGCTGGAAGCTATAAAAAAATTCTAAATGATAAACGGTTCTAGAAGCCATCTGAAGGTATATTTTATGGCAACATAGCCCTCTAAATGCCGCAGGCTTGGACAAATTCTAAATATTAAACACATAGAATCTCTCTGAGATGTTTTTTTAATGGAAAAATAACTCCCTAGCTTCCGAAGAATAGGAAAATTTATAAATATTAAACACCTATACAAGCTCTCTGGAGTGCTTTTTATGGTTTGTATTTGTATCTTAATTTTGATATTGCTTAAACCATAAGTAAAGCCATATATATTGTTCATAATATTTCGGGGAGGTTGGAACCCCCAAACTCCCCCTCCCTGGCTATGGCCTTTCTTCCACCACATTCAACAGCAGACTCACATAAAATGAACGAATATCTCATGAAAGGCCACTATGACTGCTCCATAGAAGTTCTTATATACCAGCTATATTGCAACTACCTCATCGCTGAATACATTGGCCTCACCACAGGATAAAAAACACAATGACCCTGACAAACCAGTAGCACTTGATGGCCAAACACATAACATTTTGACTCATGCTATAGATCTAGAGAAATTTGAGCCCTCCCCAATAGTTACAATGCTTCCCAGTTTCGTAGATTGGCGCTTGCTCACCAATCATCATCATGATCTGTTTCCAGTCTGTGACCGGGTCTGTTTAGTAAAGTGATTCAATTCTCCTCTACTTTCGCCATTCTTCCTCCTGCACGCTCTTCCGCCCTCCTCATATCACTTAAACACTTGCTGCTATCTATTTATTCCATCCCTTCCTTGGTCTCCCTTGCAGTCTCTTCCCTACATACTTCATATCCATTAATCTTCTTGGAATCCTCTCCCTTTCCATCCTCATTACGAGTCCATACCATCTTATCCTAGCTTCCTCTACTATCTCATGTACTCCCTGTGCCCCAAATCTAGACCTTCCATCTTCATTCTTAATCCTATCTTTTCTGGTGACAGCTAGTATGCTCCTCAAAAACCTCATTCCTATGACCTCTACTTTCCTTAAAAACAATCCAAAGTCCAAGTTTTCGTTACATACCTAACTATGGGTCTGAATGATATAAAGCTCTTCCTTACACTTTAGGGGTACTTCTCTTTTCCATAGTAGGTCTCTTACACACTTGTAGGAAACCTTTCCCTGCTTCTCTGGTCTCACTATATCTTCTCTGCTACCCACTTTTGCATCAATCACACTAACGATACTTCACTCTCTTTGCTTCTTTCAAATATACTCCATCGAGTTCTACCACCTTTATTGGGCTTATTCTCCGCTTTCTTGTCCCCATAACCTCACACTTTGCCATACTAAATTTCATTCTACACTTTTTCACCTCCTGATTCCATTCCTACAGCTGTTCCTGTACTCCCTCTTCCTTTTCCCCCATTGACATCAAGCTATCTGCAAACATAATTGCTTTCATTTTCTCCTCACCCAGTTTCCCTGCCACTCTATTAATTATCATTTCCATCACCAATACAAATAATAATGGTGAGAGGAAACTTCCATGTTTGACTCCATTGTTTAATTGGAGCCACTCTGTCCACCCTCTCTCTGTCTTTAGACAACTCACATTATTATCTTCATACATATTCCTTACTCTCCTAACCACTCCTCTTTCTACTCCAGCCTCCTCCATTGCTTTCCATACTTTCTTGCTCACCAATATATAACCAAATCCAGGCACCCCCTTGATCTCAACTAGATATCCTTCTCACATTTTCATCCACGCATCATACAGGCCTATTCACACTAATCAGTAGTTTTTTTTATCAATATTAAGATATATGATTTAATAATCAAATATAATATAAATACAATATTCTATCCATCTACGAAAAGTAAAGAGACAAGTTTGAACAGGCAACTGCAGAATCCATGCATAAACTTTTTTTCTTTGCGAATCAAGAAACAGGTAACAACAGTATCTAAGTGACCATGACCTACCTTTAGTCATGCTGCCATAGTATCTAGTTTTTAATCTCTGCCGAGAAGGGTCTAATGTAGCCAGAAAATTACATAATTATGTGTTATGTTGTGGTTTATTTGTCAACTTTGAGGCCTACAGTTTTCTGGTGAATGTGTAGGCCTTGCCCTTCTATCCTCTGTTCAATGTTTAGTTTAATACGGCCGTTTGGTGCCATTTTTCCGTAGTGGAAATATTTAAATAAAAAGGTTGATTAAAAAGAACAAAACAGACATAAAATAATATAAAATATAGGTGATACACAATTTTTAACTGAGGTAAAATTAATTGTGAACCTAAGTACTATTTAACATAATCGGTATGGATACACACACAGTTGAGGGTAAACACGGAACTCACTAAATAATATTAAGGGAACAGGGAGAATGTAGTTAGTTTACCTGTTTTCCAAACACAAGTGGATAACAGGTAAACCTCAATCACAGGTCTATTGGACCCTCTTATAGTTAAATCCACACAGCAATGACATCTTAGAGGATACAAAACAAAAAAGGTAAGAAATAACAATGACCTAACAAGGCCCCTAAAGGAAAGACTATTTTCTCACAACGGTGACAATCATATGAGAAAATAAAAAGGACACTCCCACTTAATCGAGGAATCTACCCATCTTTGTCCAAAACTACGAATTTAGATCTATAAAAAAGTTAAGGCTTCAAACTAAAACAAAGAAACTACATATTAGGAATTACATCAATATGAATGATAGATTAAGATAAAAAAACCAATTATTAAAAATGTACAATTCAAACTTGAGAGGATCGAAATAGAATGAATTCTTACAGGAATGTGTCGGGGAGGGGTAAAAAGTGACACCGTCACAAGATGGGACGTCCTCCTAAAGGGAAATGGAATAGAATTCTTACAGGAATGTGTCGGGGAGGGGAGAAAGTGACACCGTCACAAGATGGGACGTCCTACTAAAGGGAAATGGGGGCAAACAAAAGTAATAACAAAACAGGAAACTTTGCGCCTGAGACGTTATAAGAAAATTAAACCAATATAAAAATTACCGGCTCTTGGCACGCACTATTAACAGGCAAGTAAAAACAGCTTGGCACAAATATAGGATTACCATATTATATACTAATACAAAAAAGAATTTTGTCCACATAGCAACAGCAATTAAAAACCAAGGAAAAGGTACCATTCGCCACAAGATCACACCACCATACAGTCACAGCGTCTTCAAATAGAGGCCAAATACTTTGTACTGTTCTTACATAAAAAAATATAATCAGAAATATATAATGGTGTCAGCTTAGTACAACTGTTAGGAAGAGGCAAGTGTCCTTGACGGAGTTAGTCCAGTACTGCCCTGACAAGCCCAGGGATATGAAACTCACCCAGCGACTCCAGAGTAATTCCCTCGCTGTCGTCAGTGTTGGGGCAGGTACCCTTAGCAGAGTTATCCCAGTATTTCCCCGACAGTGTCTCGAAGTATCGGTCCTTCTGGAGGTCTAAGATCCTAGGGGCCACAACATGAAAGATGGGTTAGTCACAGAGGGCCAATGGTTTGTGCATGTGTTCACGTGCTAAACCTTTGCAATGTGATCCCCCCATTCTAGTTACAGAGTCTCGACACGTGAACGGCTCTCTACAGCTTACAGGGATATCTTTAGGATAGCATATGATAATTTATGGCTAAGAAGTGCAATAGTTTGATATTACCATTAATTTTTATATAAATGTGAGCATTTTGAGAGTTTCTTTTTTATTTAGGATAGTATTACATGTTAAATAATTATTTTACATTAAGAAAGGTCAGACCTAACCATAAAAGACGATAAGAATCTTTTGGCATCATGACCACACAAGTAAAGTTAAATAAATACTTGTCAAAACCAAAAGTGAACAACTCTTTGGCTTCTAGTTTTCTGTTATTTCCTAAAACGACATTTTCGAAGAAAAATTCTACTTTGGGTTATTAAACTGGGATGAATTTCACTAGGGCTCTTTCCCGGTAATAGATGAAGCCGATACAAAAATATAGGGGTTGATTTATTGCAATTTGTGACTTGTAGGGTGTTTCCATACAGACACCACTGTGTAAACAATGTGCAAACTGCAAAGGGAAAAGTTGTTTTATGTTTATTTTACTTAGAGTTGATCCCCCGCAACCAGACCCCAATATCTCAATCGATGTTCCCTCACTTCCTGCTGATCTCCTCCTGCAAGTGACTGCCCTGCTGCACGGCTATGGCGTACGGTTGTTCGGCAAACATCTCCCCCACCTCCGTCAGGTTACAGTTGCGGGACACCTCGTACCGGATCTGGGCCGCGTCGTGGATGAACGCGAACTTGCCCTCTTCATCGTCAATCACCTGCGGGTCACAAGGACTTTAATAGATAGATTCCTCGCTACTAATTCTGGAACGAAACTGTCTGTCCCACCAGAAACACGAACCACTTAAGGGTGTATGGCCCAAAATTAATAATATAATAATAATTATATATATATATATATTAGTAGGTCTTCTTAAACCATACTTGGATCAGTGTATTAAATATAAATCAAATGTATATTTTAAGCACAGTGTTTACTCAAAGTTTGAAATTTTGGCATCTAATGTAACCATTTTTAGAAAAACCAAATGATGCAAAGAGTTCATATTTGGAATGTTAGAGGTTTATTAATTGAAATAAATATTATTTCAAGGATCCTTCAATTTATTGTTTTGTATACTTCAATGTGTGTAATAAATGGAGGAAGTAAGTCAATTAATGCCGACTTCTTTTAACGTTATAATGGTACTTCATTCATATTAATATTCAATCTGAAACTCATGAAAACTGATACGGGCTGAGGTGGTACATATTTTACCCCCAGATTTTGAAAATATATCTGATACAAGCCCGCGATAGCCGAAACAGAACTGCCTGTCAAAGCAGTGTAGACAACTCATCCCTTTTCACTCCAAGTCACTAGCTGTCAGTCCTTGAAACCTTACATCTGTCGCTAGTGTTTATGGCATGTTTGTTTGTAAAGTTTATCCCCCTGAGCCATCCCCATCTCTCTTTAGGGATTGTCCCACGGCTCTCCGCCGTTTTCAAGTTATTGTGTGCGACTTTTGCGAAAGGATTATTTTCAGTGTGTCTGAGTGTAGTTGCATTTAATGTCTTTAGTGATGTGTGAAATGTAATAATAGTGGAAAAACAATTTTTATTAGTTAAAAAATTGCCCCACAAAAGTTTAATGATGGCAGAAGAGATGTAAAGGGCAAAGAGCATAACCATTCCAAGGCAATGAAACGCTTTTACGAATAAATTCGGAAAGTCCAAACCGCTAATAAGTTGTTGAAATGACTTCAAGCCTATATTATATTATTGAACTTGAATAATTAACTTTTTTTTCTAAAAATCTTTTGAAATCTGGAACCAAATCCGGAACCTCCAACCTAGCACGTCAATATCTAACCAGTGAGCTATCTAGGGTTAATCCTGTGTTAGGGTAACTAATCGTTCATATTTTAAGGGTTAGTCGATAATATATGTGTAAAATCGTCGGCCATTTAATAACAATCAGAAACACACTCCATCGTTGACCCATGGTAGCTTTATGCTAGAATTTGAACAATTATTTTTATTAATTTAAAATGTTTTTTAAAAATATAATTTGTAAAGAAGAAATCACCAACTTTTATTTAGCTGCGGACAACATAAATGTTTTACCAAGACGCTGTAAACCACTTATTAGCTATTTGGCAAAATTTTTAGAAAATAATTTTAAGAATGACCTTGAACAAAGAATACAGCATGAGACGTTAATATACATGCACAAATAAAAAATAAATAAAGATAGATTACTTTTTAGTCATATTGGCCATAAGATGAAGTTTGTGTGTATTTTCTCCCCTTTGTTCAGACGCAACGAATTAGTTTTATAACAACTATCAAAACATAGTTTGTAGGTCTCAAGCTCAATTCCCGTGTACAGATGTAATTTTTAATTTAAATAATATGTAGATGAGGCTAATTAACAAATAATAATATTCGACATCATGTTGCGATATTGCTTTAAATCCTTAAAATCCGCCCTCCCTTCTTACCCTCCACTCTACTAGTCCGGCATATTTGTTTATAGCACACTTAGTGTAGTTAATATTTATATTTTTTATTAATTACACTAGTCTGCTAATAATCAGAAATATCTAAAACAGAGGTAATGTACCCACATTTTTGTGGAGGGATAAAGGGAAACCATTTATAAAGATAAACTCTTTGCTTATCCATTCGGGATTTAAACTCTGACCACCATTTGTCGTTAACATAAACTAAATGAGCTTAGTGTTTAAATCAAGTTAAAGCTAACTTTAAAAATGAACAGACGGTTTAGATCGGTCCCTGACTTACAATTTTCATTAATAATAGCCAGAGAAGACTGTCTACCTGCTAACTCCCCTTCCCACCCTCCCTCCCACCCCCAAAACTTCATCCCAAGACTTCCCAGTCACTCCACCGCTGAGGAAGATAGGTTTTTTGGTTCTCAACGGAACGGAACGGTAGCATCCCCTTACACCTTTTCCTCAGCGACACAAACGCTATCTTACAGATTTTTCTCAACATCAGCTCAGCTCAAACACCGTTAACGTTTGCCTAACACGAGGGTAACCTTATATAACATTTCTTCTTGTGTTTTCAAATGAAGTGTTACACGTGTTCCTGTCAGACAATCATTCGGCTCAAGTGGTTCTTAATGGTGTACATAAGCCTTTTATTTTATAGATCAAGAACGAATGCCAAAGCACTATGAACTTTCTTACATTTTATTTTATAAGATTCAATTACAATCTTAATCAGTCATTACTGCTAAAGTACCATTTTAATGAACTATTTGTTTTTAATGGTTCGAACTAACTGGACGTGTAAATACTACCTCCTCTACTGCTCACACGCTATGTTCCTCTGCGTTACATGAACGACAAGTTGATAATCCTGATGCTATTACTTGAAACATCCCTCCCCCCTCAACATGCTCCAACATAAGCCGAGGATCAAGGGTGTTACCTTCTGGAAGCCAATAGCAGGTGTTTCCACAGGCCCGGTCTGGGTGATGGCCTGGAGAATGTGTCCATACTGCTCCTTGATGGGGTAGTCCCACACTCTGTACTTGGACTGGTCACTGGAACTGTTCAGAGTGATGTCCTTCCACACGCTGCGTAAGGATGGGTTCGTGGTTAGACTGTAGTCTGGCTCGGTTGCACACATGTGTTTCCTACCTTCTTCCAAGTTAATACTGGTGCACTTCCTCTGATGTGCTATCTCTAGACTGTCTCTCATACATTAGAATTTATCTTAGCTATGCGTCTTACTACCTGTTCAGGTTATACGCATATGCACCCATTACGCTAATGTGCAAGGGACGAGAAAGGTTGAATTGAGAAGAAGTGTACCCGCATTTGCATGGAGAGCGAGAGTGGAAAAAACAATTTTGAGAAACCACTCTCAGTACACCTGATTGGGATTCTAACCCCAATACTCCTGTCATCGGAAGTCTAGTCTAACACAAAATAGTGACGCCTTGGACCATGCGGACATCGAGGTGGTTACATAGTTTATTACATCGTGTTGAGGCGTCTTGGTATTATGTATATACAAGGCACTGAAGGGAGCTTTAAACACATAAATTATATTTTAAGTAACTAGATCAAGTGTAATTTAACTGTAGCCCCAAGGTATTATTTTTATTTTATTTCAAATATAGATTTCTAACTTGTAAAGTACTTCCTCGGCGTTCTTCATGTTCTTGAAATATTCGTGGGTGTCTGAATCTTTGACCACCGTGTAGTTGATCCGAGACTGCCTCGCAAGTTGTTCTAGAGACGCCACTGGGGACTGAAACACAAGTCTTAAGAATTACACAATAAAACAAGCTGATAATTTGGAAACATTGGTATTGCCATCAATAAAAAAAAACAGAAGCAGCGAGTGCTAGCTAATAACCAGTGTTACGAATAGTAGTAAATATTGTTTTAACGCTAAACAGTGATTTATTTCAGTGGGGATGTACTTTGGACACATACGTGCCAGTTACAAAACGGACCAAACGAGACAAGATACAAAGCTTTTTAGCAAATTTTGAGCTACGCTTTTGCAAAATTTCTCAAAACCCACCAACACAAGTGAGATAGAGGTATTCTGTCACTAGTATGGCAATGGTTACATTTACTGAGCCACAGAACCAACCTAAACCTATTTATTCAACTGTTGGACCTCGATTCATGTCCAGGGCAAGACTGTCTTAAAACTATTTCTTTCCCTCACTATATTTATTGACCCATTTCATCCGAACACCTCCACAAATACAATAATTATGAATGATTATTAACTTTAATGCTCACACCTCGCTCTAGTTGTGATGGTTACACATCTAACGAACTTTACTTTAGGTGAGATTTTAGGGCTTACTTTCCTTGTTTGGTCATAAAACATCATGCGGAATAGAAAATGTGGCCTTCTATAAATTTTAACAACTCTATCCTATCCTACAATCCAGAAAATTACCAACATTAATCAATAAACAAATGAACCAGGCACTTGTAAGGTTGGAATCCGCTTCGATGGTCTAATCTAGTGGTCCACAAACTTCTTACTCACGTAGAACCTCTAACCAGGGAACAGCTTATTGACGAAACCCTTGATGTATAATAAATTATAAATAAAAAAAGCTGTAATAATTTATTTTTAGTAACAATTATTTTAAATATGTAAAAGTAATAGTTTATAATATACATGGAAATAGAATTAGCATAGGGGTATTATATTTGTACAATTTTAGCCATTTTAAAAATAAATATAGCCTAAAAATCAAATTAAGATATATATTATATTTGTACACTTATAATCGCTGATAATTAATGTGATGAGTAGAACTGCTTGTGTGACCTTAAAATATCATTGAAATTTGTATAAATTTTAGTAACCATCTATCTTAAGTCTGATTCCACAATAAGCCGATTTATTTTCACATTTTTTATACCATAAAGAGCAGAAAAGATTTGCTCGAACAAATAAGTTGTTGGAAAATCTCATTAAATATTTCAGTGCTTTTTCTGAAAGTTCTTTGTGTTCACTATGCACACGCAACCGAAAATCAAGGAGTTGAGAGTCATTAGACATGTTTTTTCCAAGAACTGTCACAAATTATTAGCTGTACCTAGGTCATTGTCAGTGAGGTATGTCATTTAACCAATCTTTGCACTTGTAAATCAACTTAGGATCCAATTTTTTTCCAGCATTAGAGATTCTTGGAAAGTGACCGATAATTTTTCCAAATGTTTTACAACTATCGTCTGGACCTCCTCGTGGAGATCTTCATCAAAGGAATCACTGAACTGTCGAAGAACTGGAAATGAATTGTAGGACTTATTTCTCACTCGTGTGGATAGGAGTTGCAATTTTTGTGTTTACTGTAGCTTCAACTTTATTTTCAACTTTTAAAACGTCAATGGTTTTCCCTTGTAGGCTCAAGCTAAGTCCATTGATACCGGGGAAAATATATGCCAACTAAGCCATTTTACACAGCTAAACAAAATCAAACATTATCTTACTTAACAAGGAATGTTCAGTTTGTTTGTAAAAAAAAATTCCTCACTACATGACGCAGCTCAAAAAATTGTGAGATAACCTTTGAAGAGTCAACACACTTCTTTATGTAAGAAAAGTTGTTTGTGCTCTACCAATTTCTTCACACAGGACTGAGAAAATGTTTGAATTAAGAGGACGTGCCTTGATGATATTAACGATTTTAATAACATCATCGCATCTTGATTTTAGTCCTTGGGTATTTTTTTAAACTATAAAAGCTTCTCTCTGTATGAATCAGCGAGTCCACTTGACATTTGGAGCAATTGCTTTGACTCAAGCAATGAGGCCCGTTTGTTGTCCCGACCTCGATTAACATGAACTTTGCGGACTCCACTTTGAGAACCAGGAGCCACTCTCTCAATAGAAGAAAATGCCATTTAATTTAATTTATTTGAAGTAATTAACGTATACTTTTTGAACAAACTGATTATATCAGCCAAGGCCATAGCCAGGAGGGGGGTTTGGGGGTTAAAACCCCCCACGAAATTTTATGAACCAAATCTATATGGCTTTATTTATGGTTCAAACAATATCAAAATTAAGATACAAATACAAATTAAGGGGCTGTACTACCATAAAAAGCACTTCAGAGAGCTTCTAGATAAATATTTAGTAATTTTCCTAGCCTTCAGCTTTTTTGGAGTTATTTACCTTAAAAAACTACTTCAGAGAGCTTTTAGAACTGTTTATCATTTAGAATTTTTTCTAACTTCCAGCAATTAGGGTGTGTATGCCCCCTCCCTCTGAAATTATTGGCTGTCCACGGCCTTGATACCAGCACACGACTAATAGATTAACTTACATCTAGAACAGACACAACATATAGCCCCCTGCCGTTAATTTATCATAGTGAAAGGGTAAACTCACATCATTTCCCCAATGATGTATTTTTCGGCCATGCCAGGAATCGAACCCAGGACCCTTAGTTCAGTAGACAAACACGCTACCGACTGAGCTAAGGTGTCGGACAAGAGATTGTTGGTGAGATTGGGGTTTGTGTCCTGGTTGGGTGTATTGAGGGTGTGAGGGTGTAATTTATCCACCGAGTACTTTTGATCTACGATTATATCACACAATTTTAGGGTCTGCACGGCGTCAACAATATTTACCACCTGCTGTAACTTGTCCATCTTGAACCGGTCTACAAACGCTTATAAATAGACAACCAAGTGGGGGCTCCTCTTTATACCCACCCACCCTCGTTTGACGTCACGAGAAGAACAGGGTCACGATATTTTCTTGTCTCAACTTGTCTGCCCACCAACCTGGCGCCAGGGAAAACCTATTGCCCGGGTCATTGACATCAATATCTATTCTTGTCTCGACTTGTCTGACCCGCCAACCTGGCGCCAGGGAAAACCTATTGCCCGGGTCATTGACATCAATATCTATTCTTGTATCGACTTGTCTGCCCGCCAACCTTGCGCCAGGGAAAACCTATTACCCGGGTCATTGACATCAATATCTATTCTTGTCTCGACTTGTCTGCCCGCCAACCTGGCGCCAGGGCAAACCCCGTTGCCCGGGTCAATGACCTCAATATCTATTCTTGTCCCAACTCGTCTTGTAGGACCGACATACTGGCGCCAGGGAAAACAAGGTTGCCGGGGTCACGATATATTCTTGTCTTGTCGACCCGTCAGCCTGGCGCCAGGGTTGCGACACATACCTCTAAGGAGGGTCTCAAGGTAGGGGAACCATTTATCACACTCTACCACCGACAGCCATAGCGTGAGGTTTGTGCTGCTTGTTCCGGGAAAGAGCCTTGTGACAGAAGAGCCAATGTTCATTCTACCCCCGACAGCCATAGCGCGAGGTTCTAATAAACTACAACGCCCTAATAAATGAATAAAAACTCCAACACCTATATCCTACCAATTAATTAATTAGCAATAATCAATTAACAATAATTAATTAACAATCATTAATAATTAATTATCAAGAACCAACATGTCAGGGATTGGGGGTTGTAGGGGGAGGGGGAAGAGGGGAGGACGTAATCATCACCTGGGAAATGAGGTCAGGAGGAGAGGGGCGGGAGGGGAGAAGGAAAACCAACAGACAATCAGAGAGCAGGAGGCGTGGTCACGTGGCCAGTTTCGGCCAATGAGAGCTTTGTACTACCAGGGCCACCGGGCTACTACAAAGTTGGGTACCCTTTCTATAAAATTCAAACTTATTAATTCTTAACACATTGGTGTAATTAGTACATAAATGTGTAAGCCGGACAGGTAGTAAGACGTGATGCTCTATTATATAAATATAAAGGGTTGACGATGATGCTATATTGCTTCCAGAAGCGTAGTATCCCGTTAAAATCCCATCTATTATCGTTACAATAGCCACAAAATGGGTGTTAAGGGCCATTATAAAACCCATTGATATTATACGCTTAGTTTCTACATTGGATGCCAGCATCATCATAATACGAGGCCGCTCCACAAATTAAGACCCGATATAAAAAAATAAAATAGCTAATAGGGGAAGATAAGTTTTGTTACACACTAATAAAACATAGATTATTATTCCACGTAATCCCCATTTACTTCAATTTAATTTTGATGTCTTGGCACCAACTTCTTTATACCTATTTCTAAAACGTTTGTCACCAGTGATTTGAGCCATTGGTTAACACTAATCTCCAGTTCCTCGTCTTCTGCAAACCGCTGAGAGGTCAGCCACTGTTTCATGTGATGGTTGCTTGGAGTGAGGTCAGGTCTAGGGTGGGTGGACCAGCAGCTCACACCCAAACTTATGAATCTGTTGAACAATTTGAGTTGCCGTGTGGACTTGAGCATTGTCGTGCAAAACAAGAATAACCCATGACAGCATTTCATGCGTCTTTTGTTCCATACTGAGCGTCTGAGCCTTTTTTTAAGGTCTCACAATAACCTGCAGTATATATGATCGTTCTTTGTTCTAGAAAATCAACCAGCAAGACAACCTTCTGGTACTAAAAAAACAACCAAGACAACCTTATGGTCCCAAAAAAAACATCCAAGACAACATTTGGTCCCAAAAAGAGTGGCCATGATTGTTTTTTTGACGTAGCGTTCATGTTTAAACTGTTTTACCTCAGGGGATGTTGAATGGTGCCACAGCATCGTTTGTCGTTTGGTCTCAACATTTGTTTACTAAATACAAGTCTCATCATCAGTTGACTCCATGTGTTTCTGTTTGTGTGCTTCAGTCAGAATTTTGGGCAACCATATGCCACACAATTCTGTGTGGCCAAGCTTTTCCATCAACATTTCATGAATGAGTGAATGTGAAACCTCTGGAAATTCAAAAGAATTTCCGTAACTGTGAAACGACAACTTTCACAAATTTTCATGTTCACGCGTTTCATACAACTATCATTCAACAGTAGGGGTGCACCTCCGGGGAGGGGGGCTTTGGGGGCTTAAACCACCCCCCAGCTTAAGGCCCTCCCCCAGAAAATTAAGGATATTACAAAAATATTATTAGTATTATGTTCCATCAATTATATCTTGTTTAATTATATGTAATATAAAAGAGATTACATTTGTGCAGTAATTAGGGTTTTTCAAAGGAATACTTCTTTCTGTGGATTTTTAATTTAATTGTAAATTTTCACCTGTAAGAAAACTTGACCTGTGATACTCTTATATTTTCTAGAAATGGTTAAAGTCTTTACTCTTTGTACATAGAGTTTTGAAGTGTGTACAGTAATTGAAATTATTATCTTAGAGCAATCATGTAAACACTATTGTATCAGGAAGAGAGGAAGGGGCAGTTGATATTATCACCCCACCAACTGCAGTCCTGGGTGCGAAGAAGAATGTGTGAACACACACCTGTTAACCAGTGGCGTACACAGTGACAGAGGGTAGGCCGAAGAGCCGATTTTGGTATAAATTAGCTCGAATATTACCATTTGCATCCTTTGAATTAAAAACTTTTACTGGGGGAGTAACCCCCGAAACTCCGCTTTTTAGGGAGCATCACTGATTCTCTATCTTTCTTACCCCCCTACTTTAAATCAAATTTCCAAATATCACAGTAAGGGTCTAATTGTAATATATAATGTTGCAATTTTGAAAATTATTAACTAAAAAGCACCCCCTCCCCCACTCAAAATCCTTGGTGCGCCTCTCATCAACACAATTGGTTGGCCACTGCGCTCCTCATCACAGTCGAAACATAAAATTGTTTCAACACTCAATTGTCTGGTTAAGAATATAATGCAGGCAATGGACATTCCTGGTGAGGCACTGCAACTAGGTTGGAGAGGGTTGCATTGGGAGGGGGTGGATAAAACTTCCGAAACATGTAGTTGTAAATCAATGTTTTATTAAGCAGAATGCAAGAGTTAGGTTTTTAAGAGCTTTTAATTTCGTGTATATTCTAGTTTTTCTTTGTAAAGAGCGTGTTTGATTCAGTCATGTGCAATCATTATAAGTTTTTGATAACATTTTTAGATCATTTAAAGTGATTTTTTTTTAGAATTTTTGGTTTATTTTTTGATCATTTTTAGATCATCAAAGTCACCATGTCACTCACTTTAACTATCTTTCTTACAATATCCCTATGTAACTTATTATTATTATTATTATCATCCCCGCGTCTTACTACCCGTTCGGGTTGTACGCACTTACGCTAATATGTAATGGTAGGGTGATTGTGAGATGAAATGGAGGACCTACAGTTTAACGTGGAATCCGAACCACGGTGGAGGCCTGGCATGCCACACATTTACAAGATGTCTTGTCAGAGGTGAAGGAAGGGTTTGGTAATCAGATAAATCTGTGCCGGTAACGAGGATTGGACCCCGGACCCCCAGCACAGAAATCTGACACTTTACCCCTAGACCGCCAGGTCACCAACTCATTCCTCTTTAAGATTACTGATATATACTTTATACACTAAAACAACGTCATTCTGTTTTTCTCTGTGAACGTCCTTAAATTACATGAGGCTGCTTTCATGATTTATGACCCCCCCCCTTACCCCACTTAAAGAATCGTAAGATTTTAAGTACCTCCCCATACTCCCTTATCTCACATAGTACTTAACTATTTGGTAATATATATATATATATATTATCCTAATCGTTTAATTATGTTCATTATTATTCAAATGAAAATTCATTTGTTATGTGTATTGTAATATCTTTTTGCAAAATAGGAGGTCTATATTTCAATTATTTCTAAAAAAATAGTTAAAATGAATGAGTGAAGTCGGATGAGTAAATGAATGACAATAAAACTTTTACGAATTTTCTTAAAAAAACACATTTGTTTTTATATTTTATCTCACCATAAACATTGATTTAAAAAACAATGTAAGATGGACTATGACATCCCTTCAACCATCGTAAGAAAACATAAGGGAATACTAAAACACCCCCTCTTCCACCCCGCCCAAAGAAAGACCTAAGTGATTTAAGGACGACCCCTCTAGCCTCGTAAGTTGGCCAATAACTTGTGGGAAAGTGAAGCTAAAAAGAGACACATGACATAAAACGCCAACATTGATGAGAGATAAATATATGTGCAACTAAAATAAACAAAGTCATCCTCCAATTGGTGATGACCAATAGCAACCGGGCGGGCGTCTCTACTTACCTTCATCCTCTCGACGGTGAGAAAGGCCGCCAGGTTGGCGGTGAACGTGGCCAACATGAGGACGACAAACAGCCAATATGCTGCGACGAGGGTGCGTCCTGACAGGGCTTTTGGTGCTTCGCCACCTCCCTGGGGAGTGAACGAGGTCAGGGCGAACCAGAAACTCTCCTTCAGGGTGAACTCCCTGGGGATGAGACAACGTTTTGGTAAGTCTTGGAGGAGGAGAATTAAAAACATGCATTGGAAGCTATCCAGAGTGGGTTTAAGGAGACGTTAAACATTTAATATGAGATGGATTTATAAAGCTAGTAGCCCACTTTAGTACAGTATACTAATTACTTTAGTGTATTATACTACTGTTTACTTTATTGTATTATACCACTGTTTACTTTATTGTATTACACTACTGTTTACTTTATTGTATTACACTACTGTTTACCTTATTGTATTATACCACTGTTTACTTTATTGTATTACACTACTGTTTACTATAATGTATTACACCACTGTTTACTTTATTGTATTACACCACTGTTTACTTTATTGTATTATACTACTGGTTATTAAATAACGTTGAAATATATCAGCTCATGTTTTTATTTAACAAGATAGTAAGTATATTTTCTTAAATAACTTTGTTTTTGTCACCACGTCTTACTACCCGTTCAGCTTATACGCATAGGTTCTAACTACGATAATGTTTCAAGAATGAGGAAGGTTGAATTTAGAGGAAGTGTACTCACATTTACGTTAAGGGATAATGCAAAACTATTTAGGAAAATTCACGCTCGGCACACCCAACCGGGATTCAAATCCCGATCTATCCTACATTGGCAGTATAGTTTATTGCCAGAGTAACACCTCAAACCATTTGACCACTGAAGTGGGTTGTAGAACTTCAATCTCCGTATCTATTTTTATCAAACTCCGTGGTTTGTTAAACGCTGAGTGCGACTACTGCCGCACGAGTTTGATCGTACTGCGAGTTGTTGTTCATGTACCTGCAGGGGTAAGGATACATGGCCTTGTTGTTCTGAGCACTGTAGGGGGAGTACTTGTCCAGCAGCCATATCATGATCCCTGTGACTGTCAGAGCGCCAACAATGCTCAGCCATACTTCCAGACGGAGCACTGTCATGAACTTGAACAGTGATGTCTTTCTTACTGGCTTCCTTATCACTGAAACATACAACACCGTCATGAACTTGAACAGTGAGGCGTTCCTTATCAATGAAACCTACAGCACCGTCATGAACTTGAACCGGGAGGTCTTCCTTACTGGCTTCCTTATCACTGAAACAAACAGCACCGTCATGAACTTGAACAGGGAGGTCTTCCTTACTGGCTTCCTTATCACTGAAACAAACAGCACCGTCATGAACTTGAACAGGGAGGACGTTCCTTATCAATGAAACAGGAAACATTGACATGTAAATGGGAATTAAGACTATTATTTTATTGTGTAAAACGGAATGTCCTTGGTTTAAAACCTGTTTGTCTGAGACATCAAGTGAGGGTTTCACCAAAGAATACGAACAGCTCAGAGCTCACTTAGCCTAATGACCCAGCTGCTTGTGGAAACGACATCGAACCAGAATATTTGCTCACCAATAGATATTCCGGACTGGTCGAAGTACGGAGCCACAAAATCGATCACTTCCTCTCTCTCTGACGTCATCGTTAGAGGGGCGATGATCATATCCGTTTCCTGAGAAATATAATTCGCCCAGATAAGTAACAATGTCACTTGGGTAGTGTTTCAGCACTTTCAGAGATGGGTGCAACAACTTGTTGAAACAGACTTAAGTTTATCAAAACGTGTTTTTAAGATCATTTTAAATAAGATAGATTATTTTCTCAAATAAGTAGTCTGGTGCTATAACCATTTTCCAAGATAAGTTTTGATGCTATAACATTGATCCACGAAATGTCTTGAAGCTATAATGAATGTTTGTGCTGCGATGTTAGAATGTATGTCGATGGCTGTAAAATGTTATCATGTAACAGTTTGTTGATTTGTTCCGTTCTGACAATTACAAGATTGCTAGAAACTCTGGGTTAATCGAGCTCCTGGATATGTCGGGTCACTTTTAACAAGCGGAATGAACTGAGCCTAATGGTAAAATTAACAAAACATTTTGTGAGTAGGTTAAGAGGTTGCTAACTTTTCAACAACCGGAAAGGACAACGTTATCCTGTACATGTTACGAGTTGGATGGAAGTGCTCTCTTGGCCATAAGACTGTCACTATGATGTATATTTAGTTGGAATAACAAAAGAATATCAGAAGCATCCTTTACTTTACCAAACAAGTTTCTTCGAGCTTATTCCTATGATCGATATATCAAACAACATATATTCCTGGGAAATAAAGGCCGCTCACCCTCTTCCACGGTGAGCTCACCAACCATTCTATCCAGAAGATACTCACACCACAACGAGATTTCTCACCATACCACCCAGGAGATACTCATCCCATAGCGTGATCCATCACCATGCCATCCAGGAGGTACTCACCTCATGTCAAGATTCCTCACCATGCCATTCAGCAGGTACTCACTAGTAGTGGCCCTGGCATTTGGGAACAGCGCTATGATTGGTTGAATTTGATCACGTGATCAAACCGCTCGATCTCTGATTGAATGTTGGTTTTCCCCTTCCGTACCCCCCTTCCCAGTGTTCCAAACCGGTTTATTCTGGTCCAAACTGGTTTTTTAAATTTGTGCCTATTGGTTATTTATGTATGCTCATTGCTTTTTTATGTCTGGGTAGGATTGAGATGGGGCATTGGAGTTTTTTAATTTAGCTATTGGCATGCAGTCCACGGCGTCGGGCGTTCCTCCCTCGTCATCGAAGGGAACACGGAGTACGAAGATCTCCTGATGGCAGCGTAGCGAAGAGTGTGAAAGATGGTTCCCCTGCCTTGAGACCCCTTCTCCCTCACTACCCCCTCATTCAAGGCATGTGTCGCAACCCCCTATGCGGTAATGGGTTTTCCCGGCGTTGCAACCCCCTATGTGGTAAAGGGTTTTCCCTGATGACTGGCAACAGTTTGGCGGCTCGACAAGACAAGTCAAGACAGAAATAGAACACAACCTTGAATGATGTCGCAACCCTCCCCCCTTTTATATGGTAATGGGGTTTTATCAGTGATGTCACAACTAGAGAGCATTGACACAGCTCTAATTATGCACAATCAAGGGCCTTGGAAGTCATACGGTGATTTATAATCCTAGGTTAGGGGCCGCTATCCCCCACCACAAAATTCTACTAAAATTGTTTGTTAGGTATCGTCCGTCAACATGCGTGGATATAGGTATCCATCATGAACCGGAAGAATAAAGTAGTAATGTTCCAGTGTAATTACCCCAGAAACTACCCCAGTTCATCCTAGCGAGATTCGAACCCACGACCTCCCCCACCATAACTATATGAGTGACACGTACCCTTTCTGGCAAAACGTGTTGTAAAGAGGATTAAGAAAATGTTCCAAAGGGAGAAATACCTACAGTTTACACGGCGGGTATTCTATTTTCCCCCGCCAAAATTAAATGAGCATGACATTTAGACGGCGTGCACACCGGGATTCAAACCTTGATATCTTTAGCATGGCTAATGTCTGTTATAACGGTCGTACTTTCTTCCGAGTGCATCCCACCATTTTCGAAGGGGCTTTGCTGGTTGACCAGATTTTTCTATACCGGGTATATAGCAATCTGGCCTACACTAGAGGATAAAGTGGTAATAGCTGCTTCGGTGGCTGCATGGTCTAACGCTCTACTCTCGCATTTGGCTATACACTGCTGATGATAGGGAGAATGAGGTTTGAATCTCAGCCGGATTTACTGAGGGAGGTAGTTTGAGCCCATACCAGCACTTGGAAGGTTTTGTTTCGACTATTTTGTTTATGATTTCACCCTATCATAGTTAAATACATAAAGTAACACTAATATTTTATACATCGGTGGTCGCGGGACTACAAGTCGTTGGTCTCGCATTAGATTAACTTGATGAGGGAATAAGTGTAGTAAAGCCCTAGCTCTAGCGTTAGTAAAAAGTTCTGTGGAAAAACAAATGTTTATAGGTAGATTCCAATTTTATACAAAGAGACTTTTAGGAAATATAATCTTTTTTCAGCCAACATTTATAAAATAATACTACAGTATCGGTGATATTTTATAGGTATTGATATTATATCAAAATAGGTTGCTGCAGATCACGTGTCTTGACGTATGAATACGTGAAATTAGATCTAGTGAACTTTCTAGTTGTTCCTATGAAAATGGGATTGTAATTAACTGATACAGTACTCAGCTGTCATGTTCATCTCTAGGATTCGGTTCGAATCTCATTGGGATACAGTGGGAATAAATCTCGATATTGAGATTTTCGATCTTGTTATTCTATTCTTTATTCTTGCATATACACAGGTTTTCTCTCTTGCGTGCCAGGCCACACGTCTGGGCTATCCAAATATTTATGTTAATGGAATAGGAATCTATAATAATAAAAGGAAGTGTTAATCGATGTGTGTGTTTATGTTGTTTGTTTGTGCGCGATTCCCAGCCAAATCAAAGCATGGAGAACTCTGAAATTTTTAATATATGTGTACGGGAGGGGTCCGAATCCACCTCGAAGCCGGTTTTTTAATTAGCTTTTTAATCAGGCTATTTTTAACACAATACCACAGTGGGTCATGAGCAACGCGATGTGGGATTGCTAGTTATGAATAATTTAAAAGGTAAGTATGCCCTAATTTGCGTGAAGGTAGATAATGAAACCATTTGGGGAAAAAACAAGTCAATTCATCCGAACATATTTGAGCCCCATCACTGGCAAAAAAAAGACTAGCTCCTTGGGTAGCAATCTACCGTCACAATGCATTTTATAATAAATTTTGTATAAATGCGTAGATGGTCGCATGGTCTAAGGCGTCACTAGATGGCCGATGACAGAGTGATCGACGTTTGATTCCTCATTTGCGTGAAGGTAGATAATGAAACCATTTGGAAAAACACCCATCAATTCATCCGACCATATTTGAACCCCATCACTGACAAAAAAAGACTAGGTCCTTGGGTAGAAATCTACCATCACTATGCATTTTATATTTTTTTTGTATACATGTATCGATGGTCGCATTGTCTAAGGCGTCACTAGAGATCCGATGACAGAGTGATCGATATTTGATTTTCTCACTCCAAGAAAATGCGGGTACACTTCTACCCTGTCTAGAAAAACTGTCCGACTGGCAAAACCCTTTATAAAATGGTGGGGTGCACTCGGAAAGAAGTAAGACCGTTCTAACAGACATACATTAGCTGTGCTAAAGATATCAAGGTTTGATTCCCGATGTACGCACCATTTAAATTTGTATACGTGCATTGATGGTCACGTGGTCTAAAGCGTCACTAGATGGCCGATGACAGAGTGATCGATGTTTGATTTTCTTGATTTTCTCACTACAATCAAATTCGGGTACACATTTACCCGTTATAGACAAATCTGGTCAAACAGCAAATCCCTTAGAAAATGGTGGGGGTGCACTCGGAAGGAAGTACGACCGTTATAACAGACATTAGCCATGCTAAAGATATCGAGGTTTGAATGCCGGTGTGCATGCCGTCTAAATGTCAGGCTCATATAATTCTGGTGGGGGAAATCGAATCCCCGCCATGCAAACTGTAGGTATTTCTCCTTCCGGAACATTTTCTTAATCATCCTTACCTAACGTTTATCCAGAGAGGGTACGTGTCACTCATATAGTTATGGTGGGGGAGATCGTGGGTTCGAATCTCGCTCAGGTGAACTGGGGTGGTTTTCTACTCTCTCTCACTCCACGTAAATTCTGGAACATTACTACCTTACTCCCCCGGTCCATGACGGATATCTTCATCTACACATGTTGGCGGACGATACCAAACAAACAATTTTAGGACTTTTGGGGTGGGGGACAGCGACTCTAAACTGAGGATTATAAGTCACCGTAAGGTTTCTTAAGTCCCTGAGTGTACATAATTAGAGCTGTGTCAATGCTCTCTGGTTGCTACATCACCGGGAAAACCCATTAATTCATAGAAGGGGGGAGGGTTGCGACATCATTCAAGGCTGTGTTCTATTTCTGTCTCGACTTGCCTTGTCGATCCGCCAAACTGGCGCCAGTCATCAGGGAAAACCCATTACCACATAGGGGGTTGCGACACATGCCTTGAAGGAGGGGGTAGTGAGGGAGAAGTGAAAGGGGTCTCAAGTCAGGGAACCATCTCTCACACTTTTCGCTAAGTTGCCATCAGGAGAGCTTCGTGCTCCGTGTTCACTCCGATGACGAGGGAGGAACGCCCGACGCCGTGGATTGCATGCCAATAAATAAATTAAAAAACTCCAACGCCCCGTCCCAATCCAACCCAGACATAAAAAAACAATCAACACAAATAAAAATGCAATGAGCATACGTAAATAACCATTGAGCCCACATAAAAAGCAATGAGCATACATAAATAACCAATGAGTACAAATTAAAAAACAAGTTTGGACAAGAATAAACTAGTTTAGAACACTGGAAATGGGGTTAGGAGGTGGGGTGGAGGTCAGGAAGAGGAGAGTGGTAGAGGGAAAACCAACAGCCAATTTGAGAGCTAGGGGCGTGGTCACGTGATCAAATTCAACCAATAAGAGTGCTTTTCCCAAACGCCAGGGCCACTACTCTCACTCCATAACGAGATCCCTCACCATTTCATCAGCAGGTACTCACTCCACAAAGAAATCCCTCCCCATGTCATCCAGGAGGTACTCACCTCATGTCAAGATTTCTCATCATGCCATCCAGAAGGTTTTCACCCCATAACTAGATCTCTCACCATGCAATCCAGGAGGTACTCACCCCATAACGAGATCCTTCACCATGCAATCCAGGAAGTACTCACCCCGTTATGAGATTCCTCACCATGCCATCCAGGAAGTACTCACACCATGATGATATTACTCACCATGCCATCCAGGAGGTACTATCCCCATATCGAGATCCCTCCCCTTGCATTCAAGGAGGTACTCAACCCATAACGAGATCTCTCACAATGAAATCCAGGAGGTACTCATCTCATGTAAAGATTTCTCAGTATGCCATCCATGAGGTACTCAACTCATGTCAAGATTTATCACCATGTCATCCAGGAGGTACTCACCTCATGTCAATATTTCTCACCACGCCATCCAGGAGGTACTCACCCCGTATCGAGATCCCTCACCATGCAATCAATGAAGTACTTACCCCATGATGAGATCCCTCACAATACCATCCTGGAGGTACTCACCCCCATGGCAAGGTCGCCCACCATGCCATCCCAAGTTCCATCCGGGAGCCTAGAGCCGAACTTTCCGTTCTTGGGTGCGACGATCTCGTAGTCGAACTTGAGGCTTTCAGCGAGCACCTTCAGTAAGTCAAGACAATACCCCTCCCAGATGTCCTTTCCTTGGTCGTCCTTCATCACCTCCCCGGAGGTAGGGTCTCTCTTCATGTAGGACCATGGGATGCCCTGGACAAGGCGGTTTGTGTCGTCAGGTTCATAACACACTGGGCACATCTTTGTTGGAGACAATGGGTGTTGTGTTCCACAAGTGATATTACTAGTAGTTCTCCAAAGTCTCTCTATGCTATTAGCATTCAATTCCTCTAAAAAATATTTGTAATCTTTATCCATTAAACTAGTCCCGTCTCCAGACTAACCTCGGCTGTGCCCATTAACAAGTACCTCCTAGCCCTGTCTCCAGACTAACCTCGGCTGTGCCCACTCTAAAGTACCTTCTAGCCCTATCTCCAGACTAACCTCAGCTGTGCCCACTCTGAAGAACCTCCTCCCTGAATGCAGGACCAGGCCTGGCTCCAGAGTAAGTCCTGTCTCGCTGTTGTAATCGGCCTGTGCTGTCCTCATGGAGCTGTTCACCATGGCGATGTCGATATCGTTGCGCAGGAAGAGGAGAGATTCTTTCTCGTTGAAACCCACCACGCTGCTGCCTTGCACTGCGGCGGTGATCTGGAGAGTACGATACGAGTGGTAGCAAGGGTTGCATCATCTCCTCTCCTCAACTTACTACGTACAGACTATACGTACTGAGGGTTTCTTGTAGAACTCGTTGTTTTCCGCCGTTGGCTTCTCTGCCTGACTGAGACAGTCACTGGCTTCCTTTGGAGATACGTCATATCCTGTCTTGATGAGATCACTGGCCAGTGCTCCTAAGAACAAGATCACATGACGGAGATAGGATGGTATCACCTGAAACATAGGAGATAGGACTGTATCACCTGAAACATAGGATATAGGACAGTATCAGCTGGAACATAGGAGATAGGACAGTATCACCTGGAACATAGGAGATAGGACAGTATCACCTGGAACATAGGAGATAGGACAGTATCACCTGGAACATGGGAGATAGGACTGTATCACCTGAAACAGTGGATATAGGATTGTATTACCTGGAACATAGGATATAGGACTGTATTACCTGGAACATAGGATATAGGACTGTATTACCTGGTACCTAGGAGATAGGACAGTATCACGTGGAACCTAGGAGATAGGACAGTATCACCTGGAACATATGAGATAGGACAGCATCACCTGGAACATAGGAGATAGGACAGTATCACATGGAACATAGGAGATAGGACTGTATTATCTGGAACATATGAGATAGGACAGCATCACCTGGAACATAGGAGATATGTCTGTATCACCTGGAACATAGGATATAAGATTGTATTACCTGGAACATAGGATATAGGACTGTATCACCTGGAACATAGGAGATAGGACAGTATCACCTGAAAATAATTGACTGTTGAAACCCTCTATTTCCCTACTATCAGTAGGCCTTGTCTGTATACAGTCTAAATTTCATACAAGGAACCTTATCTGGCAATAATAAAATTTACTAGATATAATGTCATGTATTCATACGTCAATACATTTGATCTGTAGCTGTCACGTTTGATAGCTATTATCGATACCTATAATAACTATAATGACAATAATAAATGTTATCAATGTAGACTGCTAACAAATAGTTATATTTTCTAAGTTTTCTTCCTACCAGAATTTGATTATAGAAACGGTTTCTAGTTCCAATACACAAAATATCCAATGCGCACAGAATTTAAAGCATTATTTGATGTAAAAAACAAATAGTCCAAAATACTGACCAAGTTCTCAAGCTAAGCAAATCACAATAACCACAATATTATGGCAAGTCAATTGTTGCTTGTATAGCCCCTGCATCTTCAGTGGATGCTGTTTGATGTACGTACATGTGTCGCGGGAGAATATATGTTTACGGCGCTACTCCGTTATACGCCACTACACCAAAAGAGTTCCTAAACTCCGGTCCGCAATCCCGAACAAACTATTAACGCCTTGTCCACATTTGAACGAAGAAAAATGAAAAAAACTAAACAAATCTTGATAAGGTAATTTAGCACGAATTTAAATGAGACCCTTTTATAAAATGATTTTCCACTTCTAAGAATTTGAAACCAGGCCTTATAGTTAAATGAACATATTCACTTTATTGTCACCGCGTACTACCCATTCGGGCTGTATACCTATGTACTAACTCTTTTAAAGGTGTTTTTTAAAAAAACATGGTTCATAATAATAGTGAGCTACTTTGTAATTGGGAATTAGGAAGGTTGAATTTTGAGAAAATGTATCCACATTTTCTTGAAATGAGAGGGAAAGCCTGTTTAGGAAAAAAAACCTTAGTGCACCCGTAACTGACAGACCAGTTTATTGTGAGAGTGACGCCTTGGACTATTTGAACACCGAAGCGAGTTTAGTTTAATTATACATGCTTTAATTACGTCAGTTATGCACCTATATAACGATATACAGTACATATAACGCTAAGATAACCTGCCGCAATAGCAACAACCAAAGGACAGGAGAGAGAAGGGGAGAATTCACAGGAAATGTATCTGCATTTGCGGGAAGGTATACTGAAAAATATTTTTTTTAAATACCCTATTGGGGATTCGAGCCTAGACCTCCCCATCAAAGACAAACCAGATTAAACGTGGACTCGGTCCTGCTGTAGTGTAGGTTTTCTCAATACTCTCGATTCTCTAAAAGTAACAACAAACTAGTCCTCGGATTGTAAACTTGATAAACAACTTCTGTGTTTGAATTGTCCAAGGCAGGGATGGCGAAATATTTCCAAACCGTGTGCCCCTTTGGGACTATCTGAATTTAGAACTAGTTTAGTGTGCCACTTTGGGACTATCTGAATTTAGAACTAGTTTAATGTGCCACTTTGAGACTATCTGAATTTATAACTAGTTTGATGTGCCACTTTGGGACTATCTGAATTTAGAACTAGTTTAATGTGCTACTTTGGGACTTACTGAATTTAGAACTAGTTTAGTGTGCCACTTTGGGACTATCTGAATTTAGAACTAGTTTAATGTGCCACTTTGGGACTATCTGAATTTAGAACTAGTTTAATGTGCCACTTTGGGACTATCTGAATTTAGAACTAGTTTGATGTGCCACTTTGGGACTATCTGAATTTAGAACTAGTTTGATGTGCCACTTTGGGACTATCTGAATTTAGAACTAGTTTAATGTGCCACTTTGGTACTATCTGAATTTAGAACTAGTTTAATGTGCCACTTTGGTACTATTTGAATTTAGAACTAGTTTAGTGTGCCACATACATATTAAAAAAAGAAAAACTATTAACATTTTCTAAGTGATTATCTTAGACGGTAGACTATTAATAAAATTTTGATAAATTAAAGAAAAACACTGAACGTAACACCTTTAGGGCTGTAGAAATATCGGGTTCAAAAAAATTGTATTGCGGTGGCAAAAGTTTTATATTTTATGTTTATTATTTCCATATGGTGAGCCACGTAAATCATGTTCGCGAGCCACAGATTTGTCATTCCTGGTCTAAGGTGTCACTTTCGCAATACTCTGGCCTACCGATGATGCGAAGATTGGGTTTCAAATCCCGGTAAAGTGGGCTGAGGGATTATTTTTAACCTTAATATGGTTTATACGCATTCCCACGCAAATGCAGGTATACTTCTTATAAATCTAACCTTACTCATTCCTAACATACTATCGCGATAACGGTATCAAGATGCGCTGATAAGAAAACCAATTCTTATCGACCTCTAAAATGTTCCCCGGGGGGATCTGTTGTAGTAACCAGAGCTTAGCAACCTGTGACGTCATCTGAACCACCCGGACAAAAACCAGGGGAGAGGGAGGGGATTAATTATTGAACACCAACTTGGAGAGATTTATCCGTAAATACAGAGAATTAGTTAACATGCCATATTTCTCTATCTCTCTCTCCCCTGAGGTAGTAAACGTGGTTTATGTCCTTAATTTCCTTCAGGAATCAAAGAATATGACCGACCCATTTGGCAGACGTATAGTTTTGTGAGGCCAAGCCCCTAAACACGCATTTCACCAGTCACTTGTCGCCTGACTCTTGTAGCTTAGTGAAACAATTGTCTTTTACATCTGAAAACAACTGGACTCGCCTGTCATGACAACACTTGTAGGCTGGTTTGCCTGTGACGAGATAGTTGGGGTTCGAATCCAGACCAAAGCTGTATCCGACTACTCTACTTTGCATCGTCACCTTGATACGTACCCTTGGCAGTTGCATGGGCAAGGACTTGGGGAAGTTTAGATCTGTCAGAATTGTTACCAAGGGTGCTGATGCATCCCTCACACGCCCTTGCGGCGTTTGACTGGCAGCTGTTTTATTAGTCTAGCTTCGTCTGCTGAACTTTAGGTTACCCACCATTTTAAATTATACGGATTGCTAAAGCAGGAACATTTTATGATATTAAGGCGTTGATTGTTTCGAAAAGTTGTTTAATCAACTATCATTAATTATCACTAAAAGTAGCAAATTGATTATTGGCAGAGATCAAGGCTCGTAAAACAATGGAAAAACCGTCGACATAAACGGTAAAATGGTGCCAATATTAAGCGCCGTAGCCTATTTATTTTCATGATGTCTGATTGGTGGCGTTAGACATAGTTCCTAAGATAATTGGCAGGTGGCAGTATTATGCTCCCGAGGATGTAACAGGGCTCGTTGCTGTTCTAATTAGCTGACGCACTTTGATAGGAGGGGCGTAGGAAGTGTGAATCCATCAAGTCTAAAACTATTTGGGTACATCCTCCCCTCCCCCCCGAGTGTACTGAAGGCAGTTTTCCCATAAATGGTTCCTCACAAATCCGGGGTAATTTCCTCCCAATTCCGGCTTCTTGTTGCATACCCTCTTTGAATAAATGTGCGGCTAGCATG
>CABEEJ010003994.1:14584-28931 GCA_901482245.1 Timema douglasi
GGGGGGGGGGGGGGGGGGGGGAAGGTTAACACTGACCGCTTCGTAGAATTATCCCAATCCATTTAATCCTCGTTCTGCTTGTAAAAGCTCTTATAGCACGCTTGTGTTATGTTAGGCTATATCATCCATCAGTTTAATCGCTCAGCAATATCGTTAATTAAAAGAAAAATTATCAGAGCAATAGTTAAAGATTTGTCAGATAATTTCTTTTACTGCAAACTATCATTAACATACATTTTTAGGGCAAAATATTTGTTTTTAGCAAAGTGTTATACTAACCATCCGGGTTAAACACTTAAGTACTAACTACACTAATGGTTTTAGGGATTAGTAAGGCTATATTTAGAGCAAGTGTACCAGCTTTCGCATGGAAAGAGAATGGAAAACCAATATAGAAAAAAAAACCTCAGTGCATTTGACCGAGATTCGAGACTTGACCTCGTCATCGTCAGTCTAGTCCGCTGCGAGACTAATGTGTTAGACCATGAGGACACCAAAGCGGCTCAGGACATATTTGTTAAAATTTAGGCCGTATGTTGGTCTTTTTAAGGGAATATTCCGCGAGTTTTAGGTCATAAACATTCGAGCCTTGGTCATTACGAATGCTTGGAGCCAGTGGATATCTTAAAAACCTAATTTAAGCCTAATTAACCAAACCACCAAGGTCAGCCATGGCGATAGTTAAACACATATAATTCTCCGATCGCTCAGACCTAGTTTCAGAACGAGGAGTTAAAAGGAACAGTTTGTACTCACAAAGGGTTCTTCTCCCTCCATCCAGGCCATGCCAGTGTGTTTGTGCAAGCTGTGATTCAGGAAATCTCCTTTCAGCATCTCCTTATGACACTTGGCGCACTTCCCCTGTTGGGAGGCAAACAGCAAGCCATTTAAGGAAGCACAGGGGGAATTGTTGTATACAACTAAACAGATGTAGGATAGGACTCACCCTGAATTAATTTGAGATATTTTATCACTTATTCGGGATGTGACCTTCTAATCCTTAAATCCTTAAAGATATTCGAGGATTTGAGAAAATATCGGATTCAAGACAGTGTTTCTCTCAAATTTTTGAATTGTAATTTGTTTTAGAGCACTAATACTATTGATTGTTGGTTCAGTTCCAACCTAATTATAGGACCAACTTAACAGTAAGACCCCAGACAAGTAATTAATGGGTTTTTCTGTTTATAAGCATATGTACCACTTATGCTAATAAGTTCGAGACGAGGTAGATTGAACTTAGAGGAAGCGTGTACCATTTAGTTACTAGAGGCTGTCCATATACTATGTACGCATATAAGGCGGGGATTGGGGGTGAGTAATGCTCGGTTTGAGCGGGCGTGACGAGGAGGAATCAAATGTGTGGGATGTCACATTACAGCCAAGCGTAATTTATTTTGAAAACAACCCGACTACAGACACTTACAGAGAACAATCGACCTCAATCGTCAAGCTTGACGAACAAGTTTAATTAAAGGGGTTGTATAAGCTCTACAATTAAAAATACTATTTAAATATGGAGGGGAGGGTGCGTGAAATTGGGATGAAATGTTAAAAAATGGGGGTGGGGTTCACAAAATTGTGACATTGAGTGACAAGGGTAAGAGGGGGTAAAAAAATAAATAATTAGCGTGACATAATTTATGGAGAACTCCTTATTTCCATTCTACATTATTCTGTTATATTCCTATTGTGTTTATTTCCAAGATTCTGATTCAAACTCAAGATTCAGGATTTGAAGGTAAAACGACGATTCAGATTCATAAAATAGCGGATTATACTCATCTCTTAAGAAATATGGCGGCTATTTCCTTCACAGACTTTGCTTTTAGTGAGGAATAACCGTGAACTTGAGACAAGTCTTAGATACCTCGGTGGTGTAAAGAATTAACGCACCATGACTTGAGTTTGATTCCCGCGTTCAGGTGACATTTTTAAATCTATGAAAATTCCCTTAAAATAATTTATTATTTCAACAACTTCACCCCATGATGTAAATAAACATTTTTGTTTATCCAATAAAGGTAGAACAACCGAGTAGAACAAAACTGCAGGCAAATATCGCACTACAAATAAGGATGAAATATTAAGTTACCATTAGATCCATCTCGCTCTCGGACATCTCGTCGTACCGAAGGAGTGGTCCGGTTGACTTCCTACCAGTTCTCTTGCCTTTCTTCTTTCTCTTCAACCGTTTCTTCTGCAGCGCTAGATACGCTGCGGATAGATGAGGTTTGCCGACCTCGCTGTCATCTTGCAGTCGTGCGACAGCGCTCATCGCATCCTCTAAACTTGAATCTAGAAACTCCTCCGCACCTGGCGTGATAACTGCTAAACCAGACGAGTTCACCGCCCCCCTACCTCGACCTCTGCCTCTTGGTCGACCCCGTGGCCTCCCTCTACCTCTGCCGCGTACGACAGGAGCGGCCGTTTGCTGTTCAGCGTCCCTCTCGTCCTCGTCCTTCTCAGATCTCGCCACCGGGCGTCTGCCCCTCATGGTGGTTTTACGTCCGCTCCTCGTGTACACGACGTACGTTTTCTCGTCTTCGTCGGTTCCCTCTTCCTTCCCGTCTTCGTCACTGACGTCAGAGTTTTTACTTTTTAATGAGGTTTTTTCCACGAGGTCAGGATCAATTTTAATTTTCTTTTTTCTGCCACGACGTTTGGGGACAGCAATCGGTACATCATCCCCCTTTTTGATTTCAGGATCGGGTGACTTAACCCTTTCTTTTTTAATATCCATTAGAATTCCGGGGCTTGTTGTAGGGTCGGACACCGGGCGCCGAGGTAGATCCTGTTCGCGTGAATCCGTGTCGTTTCCGCAGGTTTCTGTTTCCAGCTTGAGATCGACAAGACTGTGTTCTTGACCGCTCAAAACAGATACGTTAATCTCTTGGATGGTTTGATGGACAGGTCTAGTCCCCTCTTCACTTTTAACCGAGGTACTTGGGAGTGGGAAGTTTGCCTCCAACGGTTGGCTCCCAGCACCGGGATCGGACAGGTCATCATTTCGACCGCAAGGTGCCACTGTAGTCGAAGACACTTTGTTCTCATTGCATTTCAACATCTTTTTTCTTTTCTTTGGAATTTCACTTTCAGAGTTTGACATGGTTTCCTCTGTTTGCTTCTGATTGGTTATTTCTTTTTCGGGTCGGGAAAAATCGGATGCCCCGACTTTTAACTCTGTGTAATTATCGGCCATATTTACTGGTCTTCCTTCAGTCGGATTGGTTGACGAGGATGTAGATTCTATATTATGCTGTTGTTCTTTGCCTAGATAAGATCCATCATCCTTGAATGATATTTTTCTTTTAAGTTTGGCGACAAACTTTAATCTCTTATCAGATTGTGGATTTTGAGATCTGTTAGTCTCCCCTTCAGCAGTTGAATGGGAATGTTTCTTTAACTTTTTCTTGAAAGTAGGCGTCAGTGACTTATCGTTATTACTGGTCCCCTCTGACCTTTTCTTTCTCTTATTTCCAGCCGTTTCACCTTTATTTGACGATGAGTTACTCTTAGCAACAGTTTCAGAAGTACAATCTATCACTTTATTGACAGCACCCATGTCTTTTATTTTAGAATGTATTTCACCTGCATTAGAAGTAGATGAGCCGTCGTCTATTTTGTGCAACCTTTGTGCGGTCGACCCGATCCCTTTAACTTCCTTCTGCTTTGCTACATTCGACATGTTGTCAACGGGACTTTTGGGATCACTATCGAGTTCTGTGTCGTCAAAATGTGAATCGTCCTCTTTGTCACTCGTATTCGAACCGTCCAACTGACACAATTTTTCGCTCGACAGTTTGTCGACATGGTTTTTCTTTGGTTGTTCGGGAATGTTGTTGCAGTCTCCTGGTTTTTTTAGGGTGACTGTCCTCTTTGTTGTGTTACCCTCCAAGTTATCAACGAGATCATGTGGTGTACTATTATCACCATCTTTATCAGGGAATAGGGTTTTGGCGGACTCTGCGGTGTTGGAGACTATTTGATCACTTGATTCAAGCGCCTCAAGCGTGTGGTTTTGATTTTCCGAGCTTTCGTTTATATTTGTATCCATTTCTCTGTTTGTAGTGTCTGTCGAATCCATGGTAGTTTCACCCTCCCCATTGGCTCCCTCAATCTTTGCTAATTTCCGTTTCTTCTTGGGCAGTTTATTCTCCGAGTATAACATTTCAGTCCCGGTCATAACCTTATCCCGAATCTCGCCTACGACGCTTTCATGTTTCGGTTTTGCGCTTGCTTCAGGAGTAATGTTGAGTGTGGGATCTCCATATTTGTATGTGTTTGAGTTTTGTTTCCTCTTTCTGTTGGTTGTATCGATCGCGGGTATCGCCGCAATCACGTTTGGTAAATTAACAATGGTTTCCCCATCTGAATTTTGTAAAACTATGGTAATCAACTCTTCAGCTTTGGGGGAAACACCAGCTACATCACCACTTGTTTCCGACTGAATATGTCCAGATGTTTCCTTCCCAAGAGTACAAGAAACTTGTTCAGTTTCTTGATGCAGGCGTTTGTCCAGCGCCGATTCACAAACGGAGATTACTAAGGGAGCCAGGTTTTGGCCGGGGGATTGCGCGGCAACAAGCGTCATACTTTCTCCGGAAGGAACGCTTTGAGCTTTAGAAGCTGAGGATTCATAGTTATCAGGTTGTGTGTTACTCCGTGGTAAGTTTGAACTATGGAGATTTTCCCCTGCGTTAACAACAACGATAGGAACAGACAAACTTTTTGTTCTACTCTTTATAAGTTCTGAATATTTTTCTCGGTGCTTAAATCTTGATTTGTTTAGTTTTGCTAGAAACGATTTATTCTTTAACCGAGTCTTAAGTAAGAGCCTTCTTGAAAGTTTAGGGTCGGTTCCTTTTGGATTGTTTGCTCTCCGAACCTTCGATTTAATCCTACTTGAAAGTTTTGTATTTTCTGATTTTGATCCATGATAATTATTGTCCTTTTCTGTAGTTGTGTGCAATGTTTTGTCAACATTCCCATCACCTGGGTTCAGAATCTTAATCTTATTACCTAGGTTTTGTGTTTCTTTCAGATTGTCAGAGGACTCTGTAAGAACTTTGGTCCCCCTTTCCCCGTGAAGCTCACCTGAACTTTGCAAGTCACTTTCTTTAAGTTGTAAGCTTAATATAGGGATGGACGTGCCCATATTCCCTTCTGGGATAATCTTATAAAGGGACTCTTTGTTTTCTTTGATTTCGACGGCACTTCCATCTCCCACAAGTTGGATTTCAGTAGTTTTTTGTAATTGTGGACTGCTAATTGTTTGACTATCATATTTTGCTACTTGTTGATGAAGTAAGTTGTCACCTCCTGTACCTTCACCAGTTTGCGAATCTTCTCTCAGTTTCGAACCGTTCGCTTTGCTTGCCAGTTGCTTCACGGGTTTGGGCCCTTTTCTTTGTGTAACTATATTTGTTATAACCGTTTTATTCAACTTCTTTGGATGTGTTGTTTTTTGGCTCGACTCTTCAACGTTCACAACTTCCGTTTTCTTTGTTTGAAAACCAGAGGTGCCTATCGGTTCCTTTGACTCTTCTAGTTCCTTCCTTTCGTCGAGAGACGGTTCCCCGATTTTTCGAGGACTTGGCAAAACTGGGACAGAATTATCTGGAGGTCCTGATTCTAACGTGTTTCCAGGCTGTGCATCGTAAGTGTTATCTTCCTCAAGCTCTGGTTCCGTTGCGATTTCACTTTTGGGTAAAACACTGACCACGTTTTCTGGTGGTTCTTGTTTTGTAGATCTTACAAGCGGTGTATTGCCAGTCGTGTCTTTGCCGAGTTGTGGTATTTCTTCCCCTTCATGTTCCGACAGTAGATTCAGTGCATTTACCGAAGTGCCCAATTTAATACCAATCTCTGGCTCACCTCCTAGATCTTTATCGCAATGTGGTTCTGTTCTATCCCCTGCGGGAATATCAACTATATCTGCTGCAAGTTCTGACTTTATAGATTCTCCATGTTGGGAATTATCAGCGGGAAATTTGCCAAGACCCGGTTTTATTATTTGTCCAAGTTTTGGGTGATTACATGTTGTATCTTCCACACCTGAACTTTCAGAAAACTCAAGAAGAGTCTTGCAAGTTCTATTTATATCACACTCTGGCTCTTCATGTTTTGAAATATCATCAGATGTACACATCACGGCCAGAGGCTTGTGAGCGAGTTCATGTTGATCATTATCAATTATCTCTTTGCTAGACTTTGATGTTTCGTTTGGTGGACCAGTCGTTACATCTTTATTAGTTTGCAAACATTGACCATTGGGGGTTTGTATGAAATCATTGATTTTATCTACCGGTGATAGCAAATCTTCGACGTTTTCCGACATTGAGGAGACATCTTTATTATTAACACTCAAGCCAGACTCCATTTCCAAACCGCTAATTCTGGTTTGAAAACAGCCATCTTTAAACAGTTCCTCGTCAGACGTGTATACGATAGAAGAGGATTTCAACTGCGATACCTCAGTGCTTGTCGTCCTAACGTCTGATACAGTTTCTTGAATTCCGCCAAACAATTCTGGTTGCTTTTCTTGATAAGGAACATCTATATCCCCTTGCAAAATCTCCAAAAGTTCACTATTCGAATACACGCTTTTCTGTTTTCCTGAGGAACTTTCCGATACAATGGCGCCTAGGTGTAGGCCACTATCGTGTAAACTTATGTCTTGTAACTGTTCCAGTAGACGCGTGTCTTCGATGTGTGAAGTAATTTCTGTGAGGATTTGTTGAGACATTTCAATCTCCAAACCTGCGCTTTCAATGTTTGGGCTACTTCTGACACTATCTCCAAGCAGATGATTTTGAATCTCTCCAGTACCAGTTATTTTAAAATTAACCGACTCGATCGGAACATTAGTCTCGGATGGTTCATTAAGAAGCAATTCTTTTTGGTGCCCTGTAGGGTCTGTTAACGGTTTAATCTGTGGTTGTTGCATTCGTTCATTTTCCAATATTATCTCCTGGCCGGCCATGTTTTCAGTCGTCGCGGCGAAATCTTGAAGAATTACACTTTGTTCCAACTCATATGGCTCTGTATTTAGTCCTTGTTCCGTTTTACTGATTCCGGTCATCAAGACTAGATCTTGCAGACTCACACCTCTACTCAACTGAGAAGTTCCTCTGCAAGTTTTGTGCCCAACATCGTTGGGTTTAACGTTTAACGCAAGATCTTGTAGGCTGACACTTTTTTTCGAAAGAAAGGATCTTGTTGTTGATCCAGTTTTATGGTTTGCGCTCGTGAAAGCCACGTCGAGCAGATCGACACAGCTATGCAATTCAGGGCGTACGACTTTGTTCTCCATAGTCGGAATTAAATCTTTCAAACTGTCACTTCTTTTTAACGAACAAGGAACTCCAGGTTTTTCTTGTTCGACTTTGTCGTTCAAGGTACAATAATTTAAACCATTCACTCTAATACTTTCATCCAAAGTTATGTGCCCTTTATTTATTGCCTTTTCAAAATCAATTTGTTGAGTGAGTGAAACAAAATCTTGTAGGCTCAAGCTCTTATTCAATCTTGGTTCAACTTCATTTTCTTCCGGCAATAAAACCAGATCCTGTAAACTGATGCTTCTTTTTGAAACAGAAGTCGATAAATACAATCGTTGTTTGACTTTTTTGTTTCCGTCCAGTGGAGTGGACACGTTTTTCAACTCGTATGTTCCAACGTTGCGTTCGGTTTCGCTGTCCACAGACAAAAGCACTATATCTGGTAAACTGGTGCTTCTATTCAATGCACGTTCTAAGTACTTGTTTTCAATCGAAGCTAGATCTGGCAGACTAGGGGTTCTTTTCAAAACACCCGTATTGGCTTCTGTGTGAAAGTTTTCGACACCTAACAAAGAACCACCCAATGGACAGTTATTTGAAAATATCAGCTGTTTTTCTGCAAAAGACTTGGAGATATGTGTTTTTGATATGTAAACACTCTGCTTATTATTAAGTTGTGTTTCGTCTCCTTTTGATTTGGGTAAGGCATCCAAAGATATATCAGGATCGTGTTTTGAAATTGTTGAGGATTGAGCAGTCGTGTAATCACTCTGCTCGTTATCAAGTTGTGTTCCATCTACTTTCTGTGGTTTAGGTAGGGCTCCTAACAATATATCGGGCTCATATTTTGAAATTGTCGAGGATTGAGCAATCGCAATTTGTTCTGTTTCAATATTTTGGAGCTGCTTTTTATCAGAAGAATCAACATCTCCTATTCTTATGTGTTCTAAGAGGACAGTTTGGTCGACTTGTTGATCTGTTTTATTTAAAGTTGAGAGTTGGTTTTCGACAGTAAAGTGGACCATGTCTTCTTCGTCAAACGAGGGTGTGACGTTACTGTTATTTTTCTCACCAGTTTCTGGAATCTCCGTCAACACGTTCTCCACGTCGAGTTCCACGAGTTCTTGCTCTGAAGTCCTTTGGTTATCATCAGACAATCCACGATTGTCAACAAACCCTTGTGCTGGCTGCCCAAACAGGCAAGTAGGACTTTTGGAAAATGAAGAATCTAACTCCTCAGAAGAGTTGATGGTTCCAAGTTTAATGTCCGATATCGACTCGGTTTGTTCCGCCGCTTCAATGCGCGGTTCTTCAACCAAAGGAGTCTGTGCGGAAACCACGGGATCGTTTGTCTCTTGAACCAAACGAGGTTCTAACATATGTCCCTCGCTCAGCTCTGCCGGAAGAGATGCGGGAAGGCGTATTTCGGTTTCAAGATTAACACCGTCAGGACTGGTCCTTTGAGAAACCTTTTGCTTAATTTCTACGCTTCTTGATTCTAGTTCGGAAAAATGGTGTGGTTCTGTCGCGGTTTGTGTCATTGTTATTCCTGTACCAACGTTGCTGTTAATTTCTCCCTCCAAAACCTGTTGAGAAGGTTCCTTTTCTTCAAAATAATTTGTTTTTTCATTCATGTTCGTCTGAAAAAAATCTTGTTGATACAATTCAGATGCCGCTGATAGGCCTGTTTGGAAAAAACAAAACAAAATGTATATGAAAAATAGTTGATAGAGGACAAACAGATGGTGGGGGAGGATAGGGGGAAATAGGTAGATAAAAAGGCAAAACTCAAAATGTTCAATACAGAGACAAATGATTATTTTGTGGAATTCAAGAAAATAGGACATTGACAACCAAATCATTTAATTTAAGTTCCTGAACTGATATGTACAGTACAAATTAATATTCTTATGAAATTATATGAAGTAATCTGAAATATAAATTATGATAATAACTGGATTTAAAATATTAAAGTTAGGGATGAGCCCTTGAATCCTCAAGGATATTCGATATTCGAGGATCGAAGAAAAATTTTGATTCGAGACTCAAATCCTTAAGGCTTGGGAAGATTTTTTTTCTCTTTAAATTTTTCAAGTGAAATTTGATATAGAATTCTAATACTACTCATTGGTAGTTCATAACCAATTATAATTATAGGATCGACTTAACAATCAGACCCCAGACCAGTGATTTAACACTTAACTAAATGTATGAATATTATAATGAATGTATTACAAGAAAGAGTGTTAACATTTTGTTACCATTTGAATTTCATATTATTCTTTTATATTTATATTTACTCTTAAGTTCAAATTTTTCTATAACATTCAAATTCGGAATTTGAAGATAAAGTAGAAATTCGAATTCGTAAGATAGTGGATTCGACTCAAATTTAGTTTTTCAGTCAGCTTATCCTTTTATGCAAGGCCTACTATTTAAATTTAAATAATGCATTTTAAAGTCTCAAATTCACAAATATTCAGGTTTTTAATTAGATTATTATCAATCTGCATGGCATTACTGCTCTTAGTTATCATCCTCAAACTGAATCGTTGAAAAACTTGTATTAAATTATTGAAACATAGCTAGTAGAAATGTTTGAAAATATCACTTTCGTACTTACTTTGATCCTGAGGCTGGTTCTCATCGCTCAATTCAAAGGAACGATCCCTAAAACAGTTGAAGGTTGTGTAGAGCCAATAAACATAAACTTTACCTTACCTAACCAACACTGTTTGACAAGAAATGTATTGCAGGATTATTACTACCAACTTCACTATTACAGTTTTATTATTATAGCCAATCAAAGTTCAGAATATGAACGGTATTTACCATAACCCAAGATTAATGGTAAAGAACTAACTCACTGTGTTTGACCTGGCTTTAATGAGAGTCAATTGTGAAAAAAAGTAAATATTTAAGATAAAAGTTAGAGGAAAGGCGGATAGAACATATAAACATGAACAAACACCATATTGCTTTTACAATGAAAAAAATACAAAATACCTAAAAAAAGCGAAATGAGGTTTTTCCTTAAAAAATAAATATTTAAGAATAATACATTTTCAGTTCAGTCGGTAGCATGTTTTTCTACTGATCTAAGGGTTCCGGGTTCAATTCCCGGCATGGCCGAAAAATTTATTATTGGTGAAATGTGGGTTTGCCCTTTCACAGTGATAAATTAACGGCTGGGTACTGGATGTTGTGCTTGTCCTAATCTTAAGTTAGCATATAAATCAACAACCGACCAACTGAGCCAGTAATGGAAAATATATGGCTTGAATAAAAAATTGACCCAGGCTGTAAACAATAGTGGATGTAAAAAAAACTCTAGGCTAGCGATGAGAAAAGAAGCATTTTAGAGGTAGTCTACCCTTATTTGTATAGGAGGTGAGTGGGAAACTATTTAGGGAAAACAACCCTCAGTAGACCCCAGCGAGATTCAAGCCCTGTCCTGCAGGTCATTTCAAGTCGAAATGAACATTATTTTTATCGACTTTTAATTTATGATATAAAACCTTTTATAAATCGTAAGTGGTATGATTCTTCATAAAACAAGTATATTTCCGAGTCTTAAAATTGAAAATTGACACCTCAACACAGTAATCAAACCCAGAACCTTTGGCTTACACGCCAATCCTCCCTCCGGTTCACTGAGCTATCCAGGAGTTGTTTCTTGCCTAGGGTCAATCTAACTAACAAATAGATTGATTAATTAATTCACCACTTACATTTCCGGTGAGATAAACGTCGCAGCGATCTTAGAGGAGGTCCCCACGTTTTGGCCAGGAATCCTCAGGTAGTTTCGGACATCCAAATCGGAATTTGAAGTAGAATTGCTTCTTCTCCTACGATACATCTTCAAATCCTTCTTCTTGTTTAAATTTAAATCAGTCGAACTCTTGAAGTAACAATACTTAAACTCGGACTGCTCCGAATCCTCCATTTTAATAGGAGACGTGTCCACCTCTCTCACCAGGAATGGATCTTTCGTCATGTCGTCGTATTTCTTCTCAACCTCCTCGTAAGCCTGGTCGGGGTCGTCAAAGACGCTGTAAACTGGTTCGCTCTTGATGGCGGGCGTGGGGTGGGCGTTAAAGTTGAGCTGAGGGCCAGAGTCCACATATTTCTCAAAAGTTTCCTGACGCTTTTCTTCCGGCTCCTTCTTCAAAGAGATAATATAGGAGCCTTTTTGTGGAACAATCTCGATGTCCCTGGACTTTGACAGTAGCGAGTTACAGACAGACTTCACGGAATCTGTCACGGTGCGGTCTTCTCTGGAGAGACTCTCGGAGTTCCATGCATGTGATTCTTCCATGTGCTCCATGCTTATGTGTTTGTGTAGCATTTCCAAACTTTTCAAGCCTCCGTTACAGAACGGACACATAAATTTTGAGTACATGTCACTCTGTGAAAGAGGGGGAAAAAAAATCACCATTTAACGTTCTGTAAACTAGCAATATCCATTTACTGTTTTAAAAAGTAATAAATATACTTTGGACGGGACCCTCAAATACTCCAATCCTAAGATTATAAGAGATTATGAGAATATTTCAGATTTGAAGCTCTAATATTTGTGGTTCGGAACCAATAAAATTATTGGATGAACTAAACAACCAGTCTCCAAACCAGTAATTTCCTTAACTGAATGTATGAAAGTTATTAAAAAGAGTATTAACATTTAGTTCCTATTTGTATTTTCTATTATCATATTATATTTAAATTTCCTATTATGTTGATAATTATTCCAACATTTGGATTCAAGACTCTGAATTTGAAGGTAAATTAAACGTAAAAATGTTTTTCCCCAGCCTTCTATTTAATTTCTAGCTTGAGAAATCATTTATTTTGTAATTGTGTCCCACCAGGAAAATTGTGATCTATTTGAGAATTCAAAAGGGTGTAACTTAAAACGTAGGCTGATAAAAATCTAAATATCCATATTTTTTACTATCTCTGTTGTTACATTTGTTGAACCAAATTTGAGGAACATCTAAGAAGGTAGGGTTACAAAGTGCTAACATAATAGATCACTTAACACGGAATACCCGTAACTAGTTTCGTGTTAATGCAAAAGCGAATTTTTCAAGTCCCTAATTATGAAAATATTTGAAATATCTCAACGAAATATTACATGATTCAATATAAACTAATTTTCATAACAGCAACTAAACAGTATTTTAACACCGATTGGTGATTAAATGACATCTATAACGTAAGCAGAGATAAATTCAGATATGTCAGCATAAAATAATATAGTGGGCTTTGTTTCTTACTATAAAATAATATAGCGGGCTTTGTTTATTACTATAAAATAATACAATGGGCTTTGTTTCTTACTATAAAATAATATAGTGGGCCTTGTTTATTACTATAAAATAATATAGCGGGCTTTGTTTATTACTATAAAATAATACAGCAGGCTGTTTTTATTACTATAAAATAATATAGTGGGCTTTGTTTATTACTATAAAATAATATAGTGGGCTGTTTTTATTACTACAAGATAATACAGTGGGCTGTTTTTATTACTATAAAATAATAAAGCGGGCTTTGTTTATCTTTATAAAATAATATAGCAGGCTTTGTTTATTACTATAAAATAATACAGCGGGATTTGTTTATTATTATAAAATAATATAGCGGGCTTTGTTTATTACTATAAAATAATACAGTGGGCCGTTTTTATTACTATAAAATAATAAGGCGGGCTTTGTTTATCTTTATAAAATAATTCAGCAGGCTTTGGTTATTACTATAAAATAATACAGTAGGCTTTATTTATTACTATAAAATAATACCGTGGGCTTTATTTATTACTACAAAATATATTGGACTTTATTTATCAATATCAAATAATATAATGGGCTTTGTTTTTTCATCAAGCATTTCTCTTTATCAAGATGCAATTTATGTATAATTCAAAAATTAAAAGTAGCATGATGTGACATCAATAAAAGCGTTATCTTTGATTTCGGCTTGCCATGCCATTTAAGAAGTGGACTTCATACATCCCTATTGTAATGGCATCAAAATTGAGGAATTTTTGGAGCTAAGTTGAAGTTTTCAAACCTTCCCCCACCCATACAATAAAATGGTTTATGACTGAAGTACAATTAAAAATAATTACAAATCTTACCCCGTTGCAGACCCCGTAGTGTTCCACCATATCCTCCATGTTGAGGGCCAAGAAGTTGCAGTTCTGGAAGAAGCACTTGACATAACCTTTGCTCTCGATGGCAATCCTCCAACAAGTCTTGTGGACAGCAGAGTACGAGCGTTTTCGGAAAAGTTTAAACTCATCATCTGGCTTTGCAGGCTTGTTACTGGAAACAGCCACATGATTTTTAAGAGGAACGGACCCTCAAATCCTTAAGGATATTCAATATTCAAGGATTCAAGCAGATTTAAGACTCACATCCCTAAAAAATAATATCCGATTTTTCAAGTGTAATTTGTTTTAGAGTTCTAATACTGCTTATGGGAGGTCACTAAACTACCAATGATGCGGAAATCGAGGTTCAAATCTCGATTGGGTGTAGTAGGGGTGGTTTTTCTAAAATGGCTTCCCATTCTCTCTCTGTCTCTCTACACAAATGTGGGTACACGTCTTTCAAATATATTCTTCCTCTTCCATGAAACCATTAGTGTAATTACCCTAGTTCATATGTGTATAAACCAAACGGGTAGTAAGACGCGGTGTTAAAGGAAAGTATTTTTTATTCTATTTGAGTTAGTACTCAGCAAAGATTTCAAATTTACTTTAAAATGATAAATCTTTACTTCACTCAAGATAACCAAATTTTTTTTTATATTTGGTACTTACATGATGAGGTTTGTATTAAGTCTGCTTGGAGCAGCCGTCTTATTCGGCGATAGTAATGGCCTCCTCTGCTTGTCCAAGTCGTGGTTCTGCATAGCCGAATGAGGGGACACCTGGAATCGTCTTACCGGAGAGGGTTGGCCCAGTTTGCCTGCCTTCACCCTGTGCTGCGCCAACAGCCTCTTGTATAAATCCGTGTGGCTGTGGGATATTGCCATGTGATCCAAGAGGTCGCGCTCCG